>JAVQKG010435695.1:0-10736 GCA_036025885.1 Hypseleotris bucephala | reverse complement strand
ATAACTTCTAAACAAATAAACTTACGATTTTTACAGCATGGCTACTTACTACATTTCGAAACACTTGCCTTAAACATTTGCTTAGTCAGTACTGTATTACTGCTATGGTTTTGCAGCGTTACATAATTAAGATTTCCAAATTGGGAAATTAGTCGGCCCGCTAAGTAATGAGCGACGTCTGCTCTGTCTCTTAGCTTGTCACTTTTGAAAGATTAAACCACAAAATTAATAAACTATATTCACAATGGAGTCCTGCTTGAGACTGTCCCTGTCTTGCACTCAGCCAAATTGCTCTTTTAATTTTACCATGCTTTTCCTTGAGATTATTGCCCCTCAGAACTCCATATTACACAATGACTGACTAGGAGATTATTCCACACTAATCACACACTTCAATTATGCCATTTTATGATAGTTGTTTTCATTTGGTTCAATATTTAGGTCTTTTGTGAAGGATTGTGTCTTCTATATATGCAGCGTGTGGTAGACAACAACACAATCTCAGAAAAGCTGCCAATTATTTGAAGCCTGTACTCCTACGACAGCAGATCCTATTTTATTCACTCTCTCCTATGTTGTCATGCAAGTTATATAACAAGGTGAACAGATTGGACCAAGCAATGTGATGTGTGGCAAGACTATCAGCAGTATTGTAGATTGGAAATTCATTTAACTAAAATCTTTTAAAATAAGGAAGAAAATGCTGGGTTACATCAGATGGACTTTTCTCTGTGAAGCAATTTTTTTTATTCATTGTTGTTTTGTGGCTTATTTTGTGTTCTTGCAACAATTTAACATAAGTGTGGATTTTAACTATAAAGGGCACTTAAGGTAATTGCAAATCATCTAAACTGTTATGCTCCACTTCTACATTTCACATACAACCATGTCAAGGGTTTACAGAGGAAAAAATAAATAAAATACTGAGTGACAATTCTGTGGGCAATATTACCTTGTTCTGTTCAGAGACAGATAACAGAAAGACCATTAGATCACCACTTATTTGCAAGGCTTATCATTAAAATTACTTACTTGTCCATAGTGAATGAATGAGAAAGTGAATGGAAGTTTGTGCCCCTGTGTCAGCCCTGTGACTAACTGACCAGGGTGTACCCGTCAAAGCTGGAATAGCCTTCAATCACCTGCAACCCCTTTGTGGAATAGAAAAATGAATGAGTATACCACTATCTTCGGCACTTTGTTAGCTGGAGTATGTTAATGCATAGATCCTAACAGTAAGTTGTAATGACACCTCTGCACAAGTGTCACCCTGCAGTCAAGTCATCGGGACCTATTTTTGTACTCAGTAACTCAGCATGTATCTGTCATGGGCAAATAATATGTAGTTAAGAATATCACGTTTAGAAAGTTACTGCCACAAACTTTCCAGGTTTGAACATTTTGAGAGTGTGTATCCCTTTGACTGCTAATATCTAGAAGCACTAAAAAATAAGCTTTTTCACTTAACCAATGGCTATTATTTCCAACTCAAATTTTGCTATTTTACCACCCACACAACTGCATATAAAGAGCAAGCAACACAAATAATTTTAACCAAATGTTCGGGCCTGAGTGTGGGAACAGTGGAGAAGGTAGACACAGCCTTGGCTTATACTTTATATAATATTAGAAAAGAGATGTTTTTTGATGCCTCGAGCTATTAGTCACTGGTGCGAAATAATGGTGTTGTTGTACATGATATTATGACAAAATTATAATCTAAAAAGAATTCAAGGTACGATTCAGCACAATTGGAAACATATGGTATACAGTATTACATTACTAGGTACATGTGTAGGGGCTGAGAGCATGACAGATGACTAAGAAGGAGCAGTAGTGAGGGGGAGGAGCACGCTTCTGCAGCTACTGTATCTTCTTGCTTTGGGAAACCTCAAATCGTTTAGACAATACATTATATACACCAATCAGGGACAAAATTATGAGCACTTGCCCAATAAGCACAATCATATGCAACTTGTGATGCACCGTGGATTCTGACAACTTTCTATGAGAGCCAAAAATTGACAAAAAATCGACAGGAGTTTTTCTGCTGGCCAGTTTTCAATCCCGAAGTTGCACCTGTTCACCACTGTTACTTTACCTGCTTTTAATAATAATATTAATTCATAGGTTTTAATTAGCGCTTTTTTGTACACTGAAAGATGCTTTACAATTGCTCATTCACTCCACACTGGTGGTAAGCTGCCCATTGGTAGTCTGACATTCTGCGCTTACAACACCTCCGACAACCACCAAACATCAATCACACCCAAGTCCAAACAAGACAAGACAAT
Organism: Hypseleotris bucephala; assembly: GCA_036025885.1. Taxonomy (NCBI): domain Eukaryota; kingdom Metazoa; phylum Chordata; class Actinopteri; order Gobiiformes; family Eleotridae; genus Hypseleotris; species Hypseleotris bucephala. The sequence continues at coordinate 8,442 of JAVQKG010435695.1, read as the reverse complement.
GACCACAGCAAAATGTTTGCTTGCTGCCTTTACATCCCACCCACAAAAAAACAGGGTACTATAAAGAAGAGATCATCTTTCTTATTGACTTGACCTGTCTGTGGTCATAAATAATCTGACCTATGTGTCTTTGAAATTAATGATTATTTCTTCTACATTAACACAAAAACAAGAATAATGTGTGGGCAACATACCATTTTGTGTTCTTTCTCTTTCACATAAATTGACTGCATACTGTCACAGCTGTTGTTTCAAGTCTGGGATCCCCTAGTTACAATATCTGTGACAACCTCCTGTAGCCGCTGCTGCTAAAAACACTTTCTCTTTTCTCCGTTTAGTGGGTTGAGACTGAGCAGGTTTCCCAACGGGACACAATTGTTTCCCCATCCCACAGAGACCCAGGATTACCTTCACTTTCCACCGTTGTTTATTTTGATACTCTTAACTGGGTTTTGACAAGGCATATGGAAATATAATTGAACAAATCCTGTAATATATGAAAATGTATTTATATGTACATCTTATTCATGAAAGTGTACTGGAAAATATCCCAGCAACTCTGGCCTTAGGCGGGACACACACTCGAAAATGGCCAGTTAGTCACAGGGCTGACACTGAGACATAGACTTGATAAAACAACTGTTAACTCACATTAGTCTGCTAAGGACAAACCAAGTCACCAAGTTTAGCAAACCAGAGTAACACAAAGAGGACATACAGACTCAAACCTCAAAGAGTACTAACCACCAAAGTGTTATTATATTTAGATGTGGTACTTGATGCGAAAAGTTTTTGAACAACTGGATTGCACAACCTCTGTTCATAATAAAAATAGATACGGTGACAGCAAAATTATCAGGACAAAATTCTTCCCTGAAATTGACATGAGTATCAAGCACATAAAAGCACTTATCAACCAGGGCTCATAATGTCCGAGCCAGTGGACACATTACAGCAGATTGCACTGGCATTTGCTCATGTTCCCTGGAGCCAGACAGCTTAAAAGCGCCAATGCAAAGTGTCACATTCAAAGGTGGGTTCACAAATGTAGATATCAGAGGTCTCTGGCTCACAGTAAATCGGCCGCTCACATGCAAACACATCAAATCAGCGTGTAAACATCCACAAAGACAAGGCTTCTATAGTTCAGAAGTGACTCAGTGTTTGAAAAGCAGAGTTAGTCATCTCAACACAATGTCGAACACTACCGGTCGAATATAATGAACTACTTCAAAGTGAATCTTGACAAATTAACCTTACAGAAAAAAACAGAAACAGAAAAAACAGAAATAAACTGTATTTTTCTTTACACTGACAACACGTGGAAGAGGTAATGAGCTTTAAATATCACACACAATAGAAGAATTTTACATTCACTAAAGGCAATTTTCCAAATAATACATAGTCCCATATGTAAATTTTAAAGCATTTTTATGAATTCATTTGAAACTACTTTACATATAATTTGAAATACATTACTTGATTATTAAAATACATGCAGGGATAATAAACGTCCAATACATGTATCTGTAGCCTCATTCTTCTTTGCCATTGCAGATCTTTCAAATTCATGTTCCTGACAGACTTCCCTTCCCTGCAACTTTGAGCTTTAAGCGGAGAACAGCCTGGACAATGGTCAGTTAGTTGCTGGGCAAACTGAAAGACAGACAACCATTCACTGTCAGATTAATTTACTTGGTGCAATCAACATTTATTTTTACAGACCCACTCTGAATACGTTTTAAGAGTCACCAGTTCATTCTTGCCTTTGGATAGAAGAAGTTGGAGAATATTCAAAGTAACACAAGGAGGACACGCAGACAGATCGTGCTGCGAAGCCTAATCTGATGAATAGCAGTGACAAAGTACATGACCATTACACACTCTTTCTTAATGGCAAAATGAGGGCATCTTTCACCATTGATCTCTTTATAATGGGTGTCCTAACAAAGAAAGGTCTTTAAAGCTGTAGAAAGCCATAATTATTGTCTAAGCCTTTGATAAAATACTGACTACCACCTGGACCTTTTTGTTTCTAAATCTAGCCACTGGACCGGGCAGGGTTTTTATTCTGACAAGCTTCGAGTCCTTGAGGTCGCTGCCAAACTTCACTCAGCTTTTGGGCACAGAGTCTTCCTGTACCAAATAGATTAAATTGCTCATTGGAGCTTGTCAGTGAATTAGGAAAAGTGAATCTTTGAAATTACATCTCGGTTCTTGCGGTGATGTCAAAGCTAGTCTTTTTGTATACACAGTGTTGTCTGCCACACTTGCTTGGATGTTGGCATGACTCGTATTTTAAGTATAGATAAGCTTCAATTTAAAGTTATAATGCATGTTATAGTGGAGGGAATGGTGGCTCTGTGGTTAGAGCCCTGCATAACAAGGAGGGTGTGGGTTCAATTCTTGTTTTTGAGTGTCCTCTTTGTGTTACTGTGGATTCTCACTGCGATTTCCTCTAACTGTCCAAAGACGTGTGGGTCTTAGAAGAATTGGTGACTAAATTGCCACAAGGGAATGAATCTACTTGTCTCTTAATGTGTGTCTCTGTGTCAGCCCAGCAACAAAATATCAAGGGGGTGTAAGTCACACATCTAAGGCCCATAGTTGCAGGCTTCATCGTGTAACACATGAATTAATATACTTAATATGTATAAAACAACAAAAAGGAAATTGCTACATAAATGTTGCCCTGCAGTAAACCTGATCCTTGGGCATTTAGCATCATTTGAGTTGTTGCTAAAATAAGACGTATACGTATCCAGTAAGTCAGAGCTGATGACTGATGTTTGCTGCGCTTAATGTCAATGTAAAATAATTATTTATTATTTCACACTCATCACAACACCTCAGATCATATTTAATGGGGTGAAAGTGTCAGTCTTTTGATGGAACGAGCATCTTTCATTTATTTTCTTTCTTTCCCTGGCAGATGTCAAAATGCCTTAATAACAGGAAATGTACTGTATTACATTAAAGTCAAATTATTCTGTTGACTTTGTGTGTGATAGTTTAGAGTCTTGCTTGTGTGCTTCACTGTATTAAAACTGCATTTATACTTAAACATATTCACAAACATATAAAATAAAAACACACAGAATTATCATATAATTATGTGCATCGTTTTTATTGAGTAGCTAACCTTGACAGGTTATCGACCCTCGGTCCCAATGTGGCCCTTTAAAAAAAATGCCTACATCTGAGCTAGACCATCTAATCCAATATAATCATCTGAATAATAATATATATATATATATATATATATATATATATATATATATATGTATGACATAAGTTGTATTTTAAATGCATTTGGTGTTGAGGCTCATATTAGGAGGGCATTCCACTGCAGAGGAGCATAGTTGAAAAAGGCTGCTTCATCTACTTTTGACTCTGAGTAGGGAGTGGTGAGTTTTTATCTGTGATCTGAGGCTTCTAGTGGAAACATATGGCACAAGCAGTCCCTTTATATAATTAAGGGCAAGATTGTTAATGCCTTATAGACAAACATGAATATTTTAAGTCCATTCGAGCGAGAAAACTATTTATTAAAAATGCTGATTGCTGTTAAGACCTTATCCAGATGTAGTGATTAGCTGACTTGGCTAATTAGTAGCTTAGCCATCAACAACGTCTTATGCTGACAATGTTAAAAACAAGTTGAGGTGGGAGTGACAAGACAAACTTTAAATGGTGCTATAATCAATTGGGGTTATGTTTTGTTGAAAGCTATCAGTCCAAAATGGTCTCAGTTTTTTATCTGAAGACACATACACCTTTCTTGCTCTATCTCATTTTGTGTGACAGCAGTGATCCGTAAATATATAGAGGCCAGGTCACTGCAAAATTACACCAAATTTATTTTCCCTGTCCACTTTCGTTTATATGTGCTATCAAATAATCACAGATAATGTCTATTGAGAAGCAGGCCCCGAGGGTGGCAGGTAATTTGTTTGTTTTGTTTATTTGAGACTGTCTGTCTTTGTGATGCAGCAAATACTTTTTACTTAAATTGTGCCATTCCAGAGCAAGGTCTTAGACTCCGATGAAGGATTATAGTGACAAGTTTAATATCACAGATTGGATTCAGGATTGCTTGCATGTAATTCCTGTTTGCCAACCTGGTCATGTGGTCTTCCAAATGTATTCATTAATCTTCACCAGTTTAATCTTCACCAGTTTATTCCTCTTAGGAGTTTTGGATGAATGGAGATTATTGGCACATCTATGGGCTTTTGGTGGGGTGTACTCTGAACAAGTCGCAGGGTAGACACAAAGACATTAGAAAACTATTGACATTTCAATTTAAAGTCACCCATTCCTCTGTACCATGTTTGTGTTTGAATGAGAGGAAGCCAGGGAGAATCCACAGCAATACAGAGAGGACATACCGACTCCACTGGTGTGTTTTTCAGCCCAGAGAATTGAACTCTCAACTAAATCAAATACAGGCAGATAATAATAAATAATGGCTTACACTTTGTTCCTTTAAGATACCCAAAACCACCAGCAAACACCAATCACACCTTCACTTATTCATACATAGGCAAGGTGGGTTAAGATTCTTGCTCAGGGACTCAACAACAGTATTCACTCAGGCAGAGATTCAAACCAGCAACCCTGCAGCCCCATTATTGACAACTCTTCCATGGTGCACTTCCTGTCTTAAAATTCCCATCACATAAGATTCCCACTTTCCCCATATACACTCCATGAAGCTCATCAGCCAGTCATTATGATGAGGGCCATATTCTCCATGTTGACCAAAGGTACATTCACCATCATTGATGCAGTTTCCCTGACAGACCACATGTGACCATCACACGGCTTTTATTACATGCATAATTACTGTGGGATATATAGGGTTTGGAAAATAATTACTTTTGAGGAATCCATAGCCGATGGCATGCAGAATCTAAATGAAGGATATAGCCGAAAGATATTCATAGTATTAAACAGATTTTTTTTTCTCTCAAACCAATTTGTCTTGGTTTAAATCTGATTCAAGACCTGATTCAGTCTTGGTTTAGACCTGGTTTGGACCTATTAAGCACTGCTGGTTTAGACCCCAAGAAAATCTAGTTTAGTTTTGGTTTAGTCCTCCTTTAGTTATTTAGTCTTTATATTTGGATCCGGTTTAATCCTGGTTTAGATCTGATTAACCTTCAATTTTGACCTTGTTTACTTGTTTGTAACTAGAGCTGGGTTAGTGGAGAATTATGCTAACTTTTTCCTAATAGTAATATAAATTTTTTTAGATGGTACTTGGTGGGAAAAGTTTGAGAGCCACTGCTATATCAATTTTACTTTAAGTTTTTGAATTTAGTCAAGAACTGCTAATGAAAATGAATTTTAATAAAGATCTTTTCTGCAGCTTACATTATGATGAATGCAAATGCCCTCTTATTACTACTCAAACACGATTTTAAACAGTATGAATTTGCTATAAGCTTGGCAGACTTGAATTGTACATCTCTTCTGTGGGCGGCGAAGCCCTGTGTCATTGTTAATTACAAAGTAACGGTGCTCCAGAAAATTACCGTAATTTTAAATCAGGCATTGTCTCTCTCAGCACAAGTATGATTGAGAGTCCACAGCACATGCATTACGTTGGTGTGTGTGGGAATGAATGGTGACAGTATTATTAGTATTCAATTCAGTTTGGTTGTGTGGGGTTGTTGAAGGTACTGGTATATCTGATAAAGTCTTAAAATGGATTATTGAAGGACTAGATTGATTGTAATGATTGCACATAATCAGAAAATACTCTGAAGGTGTGTGTTGGTTTATTAGTGGTTACAGCTTTCACCTCATTTCAGCAAGGAGGTTGTGGGTTTGATTCTCAGATCAGGCTTCCCAAGATTTCTCTCAGTGGAGTTTGTTATTGTGTTATTGTGATTTCTTTCTCTCCGTCACACCATACACTGTTAGGAGAACTGGTAACATTCGAAGACGCTTTACAATTTTATTAATTATTCATTCACTCCTCATTTACACTTGGTGGCTGAAGTGTGGCTGCCCTTCTGCGCTCACGGCCCCTCCTGGCCACTACAGTTACACTAACACACTCATACATGGGAAATATGGGTTTAGTGTCTTGCCTATAGGTACACAACAGCAATATGAGTTTAGGTGGGGATTCGAACCGGCAACCCTCTGGTTTCAGTGTGAACACTCTAGTGATTGTGACCAAGAGTGTGCCCCACTCAAGCCCATAGTTGCAGGGTTACATTTCTATTGCCTAAAACTCATAACCTGAAAATGCAAATGAGAGTTTGATAAATGAAAAACCACTTAAAGTATATTTTAGTGTATTTTCAATTCATTTGTACTATGTTTCACCTGCAGACATTCACTTAAGGTTACTGGACTCATTATGCCATTGTGATGAATGTATAATTGAGGTTTAAAGGATGTGCATTATACTGTATTATGAAGCTCTGAGACAGTGACCTTTAATATAATGATGTTTACATCAGTAGAAGATGTTTCATGTAATAGGCTGAAGTGGATTGTGCTGCTTGTGCATTGTCATGGTAGAACACAATGTCTTTCAAAGGCACATTTTGAGCAGAGTTGTGTCTCAGAATTTAAAATGTATTTATTCATTAATTTTCGTTCACATATTCCCATTAGGTTTTACAGCTGGCTGGGGCCACATCCCAGCAACGGTGGGTTTTGGATTGGGTACGTTTTGGACAATAGAAAATTATATATTACCCACATTCATTAGGGGAAATATAGATTCACTAATTCACCTACACATGCATGTCCTTGAATGGTGAGAGAAAGCTTTCTACAAGGAAAAATCTATCATTACATGGAGTGAACACACTTAGAGAGATAGCGTGTCTTCTCGCTGAAAGGTAGGAACAAAAATTGACTGCAGCACTGCTTTAGCAAAACAAATAAAAGAAACAGCTCACATGGTATGGCATGGGTACAATAGGGAAAACACCTTCCCACATACTTCCATTATTACTTCCTACGCTGCATGTACAGAAGCTCTGGCAAATTAGCTATTTTTGCAATTTGTCTGATGATCTGATGTTTTCAGAAATAATAATTAACTCTTTAATTTTTGTTTTAACTGTTTTATTTAGGCATGTAAGTACCCTACATTGCTGGCTAATTGGTAGTCAGTGTAAAAGGTATTTTGGCAGTTAGTTTGTTGATACAAAGTTTAGACAAATTATGTAAACTGAGGCAACCACAAGATGCAGAAAAGAAACTATACTTATACTGTGAATATGAAAAAAGCCTTTACCATTTCTGCCGAAAAAGTTTATCTTAGGTTAAGTTATGATTCCTTTTTTACTGGATGACCCTCTGTAATTAATGCATTATTAGCTTTGTATCCACACATAGAATGATGTTTAAATTAACTTCTCTTGAACCCAATGAAACCATTAGATAGCATTTTAGGCGAAACAATAAAAGATCCTCATTTGACCCACATTTGCGTCCCGCCCCAGTATTTGAGAACCGCTGCTATAGACTAATTCCTTTAGCTGCAACACCTCCTGGTTTCTTTGAATGTGTGATTTTACACAGCACAGTTATTTACCTGTCTGGATTATGATACACACCATTTCAGTTTCCATGTAGCTCAAACCGCAATGTATGAATGTGGATTGTAGTTGTCAAAATCCCGAGCAAACATTGTCAGTCCTGCCATTTGTGGAAATGACTTCTCCAGTCCTGTCAAAACTAAATATGGAACCACTACATGCTACTGGAATTAACGTCATTCATAGACAAGACTGCCAACATACTGCATGGTATATAAGAAGGGCATGTATGTACACAATATGATCATTCAAAAAGACAAAGACAGCTAGTTTAAATTCTGACTTCCATTTTTAAAATTCAAAACAGCAGATGATTATTTTTGTACTGTAAAATGTTTATGGAATTGAGCATTGAGCATTGATTTTCTATGTGTTTCCAAACAGACTGCATGCTGCGAATTCTCACAATCAAGTCATAGTGGGATTATTTGGCCGACTGACTTTCTCCAACAGGAAAAAAAATCTGTATTTATTCCATCAGTGCCTACTCCCCCTCAGCAGCAGAATTAAAGACCCCACTGCAATTACAGAAAAAAGCCCTATAAGCCTTAGTTATAAGCAGTAACTTCCTCACATTGCTGCTGTTAAAATTTGATTGTGTGTAGAATTTTCTCCATTTCAGATATTACCAACAGGGCAGAGGACACATCTCCCATATGTGATGAAAATCCAATTTGTTGTAAAGGAGATGACAACACTACTGCACCTTTGGTAGTTGGACACATTGTGGAGACATGACAAGTGTATGCAGCGTGCTAGTGGGGATATTAGCATATAGCTCTTTCAAAGTATATATAGTGGGGTAGTAACAGAGATGAGTAATCCTTTTAATAAATTGTACTTCTATGCATAGTTTTATTTTCATTTTTAC
>JAVQKG010435641.1:0-19715 GCA_036025885.1 Hypseleotris bucephala | reverse complement strand
TGACTTCATAAAACCATTTTAACTACAACTACAACTACAACCGAATGTTCTTCAATATTTAATACTATTTACTTTCTTTTTCTAATATGAACACTGGCTTTGTTACAGTTTAAATTATTGATTACAGATTGTCATAACCTCGTATCACGATTCAATCTTTATTGAATCCAACCCATCATCACCTCAAATGTGCTCTATGATAGAATGAGCAGAAACAAAGTGTCTGTCACTGCTCCTCTCTCATATCGAAGCCTGAACAAAACCTGAATGTTTCTAAAGTCTTTTCAGAAGTGCTGGTCTTTGTTGTACACCTCGTGCTGCTGTCATGAACATCTATTCATCCGTGTCACTCAGCCATGACACTAAAGCACTATAATGCACTTGGCCGCCCAATGACTTCCAGTCAGTGAGGCCTGGCTTTATGCCACACATTCCTTCAGACGACTGGTGACTGAGATCAACTGGAAAGAGCATCCCACTAGATCAACAGTCAAAGCAAGAGGCACAATGTAAAAGAGATACAAGAGAATATGTCATAGGTAATGAAGCAGAAAAAACACTAATGCTTAAATGGTTTTAGTTTAGACTGTGATAAAGAAGTCAATTTAGCATGTTAAAAAAAGCTGGCTAAAGTGGGACTTGTTTTTTCAGCTAAAATGATGTGAACAGGCAAGTCTGCTGTCATTAACAATCCACTCTGGCTGCACCTCATTCTCACTTTAATTTTACACACACTTCATGTAATCTAAGGGAATTAGGGCCCTTTCAGTGGAGATCCCACCTATCACAGTTGCTTAGTTGGTGAAGATAAGATAATTATTGGTTTCATTTTGGCTGACCAATTGAATATTACCGACTGACAATTTAACACACGAGTTTGGGTAACATCTTAATTCAAATGAGGCAATTTGCTTGAAAGCTGTTACGTTTTTATGGAGGATTTTTTGTCTTAACTACAGTATGCATCGTCTAAGTAGGCCAAGTAACACATTCATTGCAAGTTTTCAAAGTAAACAAAACACATAACCATTAATTAACCTATGACCTATGAACGTAAAAATATAAACACTAACAATTAGGGGGGCAATATGTTAAAAATACAATATCCAGGTTTTATTAAGCCAAGATTATGATTGTTGGTTATTGCCATATTGCACCCCTACTTTATTTTTATGTATTATATTTTTGAAATGTAACTAACCGGTACATCAATCTTTATTAGGGCGATGTCTGATTTCTCATCCACATCTTTGATTTTTGCATCATAGATGGCACCACTCTTGAGCTCCACTTTCACCCGATGCTTATTGGCGACAACATGAGCATTGGTCACTATTTGTCCGTCTTCTGAAACCACGAATCCTGAGCCACTAGCCACTGCCACCTCCCGCTTGGAGTAGGTCATTCTGCAAAGGAAAAGCCACATTAAAAGACCGGATTAGAAACAGTGTGACTATTCACTTCATGGTTTCAACACATCCTGAGGTTTTTCCGAAAAAGCTGGAAATACAAAAGAGCTAAAATAACACATGCCTTGGATAATAGTCGGAACAGAAGTGACAGAGTAATAGATACATGTTGCAGATGAGGAGAATTAAGACTTTAAAGCTTTAAAGTCAAAGCATGATGAAAAAGACATTGACATGGAAGATTCTTTACCAGCTGGTGTGGTCTGGCTACAGGTGGGCCCATAAATTTTTTAGTTTCTTTAGGTTTGCGCAGGCACTTAAGGCACTCACACATACTCACAGGTGCAACGTGTGTGTCTCTTACTTGCGGTAAAGTTCAATGTGAACCACAGACGGGGCAATTTTCTCCACCACGTCGGCGATGAAGTTGTATTTGTGTCTTGGGCTGTCTGGATTGTCCTGGGCTGGAAATAAACACACAATGCACAAAAATAAAGAGTAATGATGGGGAAAAGAGAAAAGGAAAACCATTAAATAATATGACTGCCTGCCTTTTTTCAAAACAAAGAGAGGAAAAAGTTAAGATGACAGGTCGTGTGGGATGGGAAAGTTTACATCAGGGAGAAACCACAGCCACATCACATACAATTAGTGAGAACAAAAGCATTGAAATTTCACTCTTGTCATACATCTTCAAAGGCTTTTAAGATTAATAAGTAATTTCCCCTAATGCCCCAGCCAATCTCTGCAGACAAGTCAGGAAATGTTTACTTATTTCCCTGCTAATTAAACCCTAGCCAGAAGTCAGCTCAACCCAAACTGTAAATCAGGCCCTCCCAGATCTTGCACTGTCGAAGTTTTTGTGGTAACAATCATTTGACCTTATAGTAAGGGTGGACTACATCAACAGTACAATTGTAAAGTACTGTAGTAGAATTGGTTTAAAATTTATTAACCTTAGTGTTTATTTCTGCTGTATTACAAAATGCAATGTGTGCAAGAAAATATACATATCTGGCGGATTTTTTTCTGCTAGTACTTATCTTATTATTGTGACATAAACCCATTGCCTTGGTTTCTTAATTAATTAATTACTTAGTTGGATAATTATATAGTCATCATTGAGTCTGTCTGGCATTAGTATGAAAACATCCACCGAAGAAATAGTGTATAAAAAGAACATGGCATAAAAAATGTATACATGTGTCCTCCAATCAGTCAATTTGTTGTTGTTTTTTTTTGTATTGCAATAATATACTGAATAAACTGCATAATTCTGTAGTAGTAGTGGCAGTAAAAGACATGAATAATGCCTGGTATATAGGGAATTAGTGTCTATGGATTTAGTTGAGACTTTCCGCTTGAGGTGCAGTTTAGCTAACTTAAGTGTGAAATGAGCACCATCATGCCATAACGAATGCCGCAAAATTATACTGTGCAAGTACAGATTTCTGAGCCTACAGGGGAAAATTCCTGTATTCACCGATCACTCACTGCATGATAAATTCTGTCTATTCAGCATAGGCTATCAGTCTACTGCAGTCATGTCCAAAACCTGGCTCAGGGGTACAAAGTAAAATGTATCAAGAGTGCCCTGCCACTGTCAAGTCAATCCATCATACAAAGCACAGTTTCTCAAGTCATGGTAACACACTGGATTTTGGACACACGAGATCAACGACATTGCAAAGTGTTTCTACCTTTAGGTTGCTTTCAAAAATGGGAAGTTATTACTTCATACTATTACTCTATTGATGGTAGACACTGTATCTAATATATAAGATAGATAAGTTATTACTATTACTGATCCAATCTCGTCATGCATTTCATAGTAACCCAGTTTTTTGCTCATAGGTGTTTGAGCCATCTGGACAACTGGTTAATAAATCAATTTTAAAGTTTTCCGCTTTGTTAAAGGTAATATGGTCTAGGGTGATGATCCACAAATGAAGTAGCTAGAAAGCATTCTTTGTATATTTACAAAAATCTTAAATATAATGCATTTTCAACAAAAATCTAGCCAGAAAAAGGGCACCTGGCATAAAGATGTAAAATCATTATTATAACTGACTGCACACTAGGGGCCAGATAATTTGCTGTAGTGAAAAAGTAAAAATAGGTGATGGTAAAAAATTTGTTTTTACCAACAGTTTTTTAATCCCGTAAGTTTAGTTTACACTTGAATTCCAATATATTAATTTCAAAAACTGTTAACAAAGTCAGCTCTGTCTAGTCTATTAGCTTTTAAAAGCACCGTCCCAGACCAGCTCTACTCACTGACCTTCACCACACGAGTCCTTGCTCCAGATTTTCGCCTCTTTTCTTCCTCAATTTTCCCATACACACTTCCTGCTGTTTTATTGGCGACCACAAACGGATGCAATCTACAGTTTTTTCCCTTGAAAACCTACATCTCGACAGAGCAAGTTCAGCTTTTCTTCTGATCCCCCCAAACTGTCAAATGTGAGACATTTATAAGCATTAGTTATGGTTGCTACACAGGCATTCTTTGGGCATCCTTTGCTTTAAGACCACAAAGTATTTCTTAATTCTTAAAAGTTATCTGCAGACTCTGAATGTAACTTATTTGAGTTACTGTTGCTGACATATTTTCTCAAGCTAATCTGCCAAATCACTTCTGACATCTTACATCAACAAGGCTTTTTCATCCATATAACTGCCACTTCCTGTATGTTCATGTTTTTTGACTATTCTTTGTCAACCCTACATTGTTGCCAGCCATTTTGGAAATCTTTGCACTTCCAATCCAGCCACATTCAAAAGCCACTAAAATCCCGTTTTCCCCTTTCTGCTGCTCAGTTTGAACTCTAGCAAGTCTTCTTCACTGAATTGCTTGCCATATGGTTGTCTCATTTGTGTTAATGATATTAAATATATTTAAACAGTTGTACCCAAAAAAGTGGCCACAGGTAAATTTGTGCAGAATGTGCATCACAGTTTTTGTTACTTTAACATTCAGTATGCTATGGATGGTATGCCCTTGTCGTGTGTGCTTGGGCTCTTAGCGTTAATATTGAACCATTTTAAACCAATTTGATCCATCTAAGTCAAAGTCACAGTCATACTTGACCTAATTTTGCACACCAGATCCCAGACATAAATGACATCATGAGAAGTGTACGTGCATGTGTTTTCTTAATATGAGGCCAGGTCGCGGTGCAATATAACACAGAAAATGGGGAGTCTGTTTTTCCTTGCAGTTCTGTCCAAACGTATAGCCCTAATCACACTCACAACTGTGGACAGCTTTGTTCACTAACAGTTTACATTGGGGCTCTCTTGTGCACCGAATGAAACACGAGTAGTTTTATTGCAAGCTATGGAAATTTTTCAACAGGAAAATCAATACACAGCTTACTGCAGCTTTTTGCAGACATGGTAATTCGCCAAGCAGTGACTCGAGTTGCTTACACGAGTGACAAACTAAAGCACAAAGTCAACCCACATTTCTAATACACGCGTTAACCTCGGCTAAAGTATGGGTTGCTAATTTCGTGTTGTGTACAGCAGTCTCCGGCCTGTTGTGAATTGTCTTCCAACTGCAAAAGAATTGAGGCTTTGAATTCGAGCCAGGAATTCCTTCATGTGCATGTACAGTGTGATTTATGGACGACAACAGAAACTAAAGCAGAAGGAAGAAGCGAGCAAGGCAGACAGTGTGAAGTGAGTTTCCAAGCCTTGAGGTGTCTTGTAACAGTGGGAGGGAACAGGTGTGGGATGGATTCATTCAGAAGTTGTCCTTGTCCACAGGTAAATAAACAGTTCTTGTGAAAAAGCACTGCACAATATCAATATTTTTTGTAAAAGTTAAGATTAAGTTACTCCATTAGATTATTACTAGTTACTATACCCCTACTGCTACAGCTATTGCCCTAATATTAATGATGGACTGTATATGAATAGTGCTTTAAAAGAACCTTTTTAGCCACTGCTGCCCCAGGGCAGACTAACAGATACACATCACAGCCATACCACCATACTTGCTCTCCTTCCTTCACTGATATGACTTACTTATTCCTGTTACAACTACAGCTACTACTATCTTTGTTTTGTTGTTTTGTTTTCACACAACCCACCACTTTCAATTCTACCCTGGTGCTGTATTATCATATAATTATGCAAATTCAAAATTATCAATGCCTCGTGTAACTGTTACATACCAGACATTATCCATCGGCCCACAGCACAAATCTGACTATAAATGCTTCTCTGATCAAGTCTAACCGTCATTCAAAAACAAACTACAGGACATTTGTCAATAGAGCTTGTTGTTTTCCCAGACACATGGCTATTGTGTCAGCAGACACAGCTGTAGTGTGGGGGTTCAATGCCAAAAGGTTTTTTAAAGGGGCCATGGTCAAGGAGTGATAGAAAGTCAAGGTGGGTCTCAAAGGGAGTTTTATAGACAGGCTTCATTGGATGAAACTATCCAACCATGCACCATTAAAACTCAAATCAAAGGAACTTTCCATAGACTTTCCTGAGTGACATTCAGATCCTACTCTTGATTTCCAAGTGCTGACATACATCTCCATAAGACTGCTGTATCCTCCAGAAACACTCTCTACTTTAGGCTAATGACCAATCTTTAGTTTTTCCATGTCAATTTTTACAGTTTTGTCCTCCTCTCATCTGAACTGAAAGAATTGCAAATATAAGCAGAAACATCTGACTCTGGCCACACTGTCTTAAAAAGATTACTTGTCAACATTTTCAAGGACATGTAGTCCATTTGGCTTCTGCTTTTATCTTTCCTCATGCATATCCCAGACGGACTATATGATGTTGAGATCAGGTTTCTAGAGTTAAACCAGGTAAAGGCAATGGGCGTGTCGCACTGGTCAAAAAATGTTGCTTTGAATTCTTAATGGACCAGTATTTACAGTTTATCATTCAGCCATTGGATATGTGTATATTTTTAGCCACAGCCTCCCTAGGACAGACTAACAGATAGTGGCAGCCATACCACCATATTTGCTGTTCTTCCTTCACTATTATGACAACTTATTTTCTATTACAACTATTGGGCTTGTGTCACTGATCAGGAAAAAAAAAAGTTCACTTTGCATTTTTGGTACACCAACATTTATCATTTTGAAAGCTACTGCACTCTGTCACTTGTACAGCTGTGTGGATGTGTAGCCTAATGTTTATCCCAAATGAACAAATGTAAATCAACACTTCAAACATGGCCCTAACCCTGTTTGTTTTGGTGTCTGTACAGCACTACAACCTTACCTTTCCCACAGGCTCCCCTCTGAATGAAAAGAACAGGTGGCTGCTGGAGCTTCTGCGCCCGGTAGCTGACCCTCTTGAGCTCGCAGATATTCCGGTAAGACACCCCGTCACTGCCGCACACCGGTTCCGTAGTCTTGCACGCACAAACTCCAGACTTGCTTCTCCTCCTGACAGTGGCCGTGTATGCCACGCCACCCGCGGGCACTGAGCACTCCAGTCCCTCTCCACACACCGGGTCCCCAAGCTTCCCGCTCCCGCCGCAAGACTCGCCTTCTCCGGACGCACAGACGGGGCAGCAGTTGCAAGCGTCGAGGGTCTGTCCCGTGGAGCAATCTGAAGCTATCCGGGGACACATGGACTTGTCACAGCGAGCGGGACATCCGATAACATAGCGGTTTGAAGTTTGCGCGTCAGCCGGTAAGGATAGAAAAGCGACAATAGCGCACAGTAGAGAGCAGACTAACATGACTAAAAGACTAAAGAAACAGAGTAGAAACTTAAATAGAAAGTTTTAAAAGTGGGGAAATATAGTGCGCTGTTGTGTTGCAGTGTTGTGGGATGAGAGAGCTCAGTAGTTGAGATGGGGCAGTCTCTTCAGCTGTAGAGGCATTTTACAGAAACTCCCCTGGTCGTCCAATTACACTTAACGTTTGAGCTGGCGGCGCTTCAAGACAGCAGTGTGCTTTGTGAACAATGACAACAAGCCCCCTGATTGGTTCTTCATAGTGACGTAGGAATAAAATCTAAAATAAAGCAAAAGAAACGTACCCCAACTAAACTTAGATAAAGTTTTAAATAGTTTTAAATAGCATACACAAAATAAAATAAAATAGGCTACATTTATTTGCTACTATATCTGTAATTTAATCTGGCCTAATGAATTTCATCAAAGCGCTTTATTCTAAATTCTTCATTGACTGACACATAGGTCGTCCATTGCCACAACTGCCCTAGAGACTGCCATAGAGACAAACATCTGGCATACATCCCAATCACCACATGACACCACAGGCGAGATGAGTGAAATGTCTTGCCAAAGGATACAATGGCAGCTGGATTGGAGCTGGGATCACCAAGCGACCTGCTCTACCTTCTGAGCCACAGCCGCCTTCTTGCATGACTATCCTGAATGTTTTAACCACTCACCTCCGCACCTCTGTGTCTTGTGAAGTGAGAACAAGCAACCCAGTGAAAATATTTGTAGATCTTTGCTCAAAAATCTTCCTTCAGTCACTTGCCTCCAGTGAACTTAAGGTCAACTCTATACCAGCTCAGCACTTAGGTGTGTGGTTGACTCAGTTGTGAGGTGTTTCAATATGTGGTGCATTTTCCCTGTGCTGTAATCGTTTGACCAATTAAAATTAATGAAACCGTAGTGGGAACGCCAATGTTTATAAGCTGCAGAGCCCTCAATATATCCTAAAGGGCTTTTTCCTGCATTGGTTTTACTGCCCCTTTATGAAGAATTAGTCATTCCTGGCATTTACTCTATAGCTGTGGGGATGTGGCTAATTGGGAAACTCAGTTGTGGAAAAATGGGTGGTTTTAGACGATCTCTGGAGTTAATGAAGCACGTTTACACAACCAATTTTGTTAAGCTGACAAATTGCAAGTTCACAAATTTTCTAATTTTTCATTCCAGCATGTCAAAAAGCATTACAAAAACAAGTTGAAAGGTACAATAAATTAGTTATTACTGCCACATCCACTGAGGAAGATTTATTTTGTAATGAATCCATTAATCCATGTACTGTATGTACCTCAAGAAAATTGGCTATGGTCACTGGGCAATAATTAATGGTGACTTCAACTGAGTAGGTTCCATGTAACTCAGTACTAAATAAGTTAAATAATGTTTAGAAAAGGCATTTGTTGAGTACAAAAAAGTGAACAACAAACGTTATTAAGATCAATCAGATTTATTGTCTTTGAGTGTACATATACTAGTCACAAAAAGGGAGATTTGACTTTATGTGACATTTGTGAAAAATTTTAAATGCTTGTGCCCCACTACATATCATCAAAGTAAGATATTTAGCCTAAAAACCATAAATTGTAATTTACGTGTTATATGCGTTTGTATGGAAAATAATGTCACAAGAAAGTCAAATATCCCTAACTTTTGTGGATAATACATTTCATGCTATAGGAATCATATTTCATATAAGCCTACATTACATATGCTGATAAAGAGACTTTCCGAGTGATTTACTTAGCTAATGGTAAAGAGGTGAACAATCAACTCCTGTTAAGTTAACAAGTCTGCGGTGTGCTGGAAAAAAAAAAAAAAAAAAAAAAAAGACGCCTGTAAACCCTGAGGCAATGAATCTGTCATAAAACCTCTCCGGACAAAGTGATGGATTATGGGCACTGGTCTCTTTAAATGACTTCTGGGTTCAAATGTAGTGGTTAGAAAGAAAGCACATTTCTCCAACCAGCGTGGAGTGGACATAAAAACTAGAGGCTCCCCATGATGCTCAGAGTAACAGGAAGCTAGCTCCAGACTTAAGGCATGCCACTATAAAGCAAACAGTGGCCTTCACACAATGTGGATTTGTCACTGCGATAATAATAGGCTGACGGTTTGAAAGTGAAGATTTGGAGTTCTGAGCACACCAACTTGACTTCTACAAATCACACACATTTACACAGGCCAATGAGTGGATAATTTCGACAGAGGTGGAGAATGGTGGGAAAATATGTGGATGAAAACAACCCCACGCAAGAAACACCCATTCTCAGGCTGGAGCTGGTGAGTGTAGCCAGAGAAGAGCCATGCTGAGGTTTGTGTGATCTCTCCACTATAGCCTGCATCTGCTGTGTCTGTGTCTGAGGCCCTTGAGAATCATAACCAGACTAGTTTCCACCAGTGAAAAGCTAATGAAAGGCTGCAGTGTGCCACTTTGTGTGAAGGTGGAGTGGTACATTACTTTGGGTATTAGACACTAAGGTCTTCTCATGTCTTTGGTCATATTTAGAATAGAAAAGATACATGAAATAGTATAATAGTGAACCAAGTTTTTCAGTGGTGTTGCAACTGCTGGTACACTAATTCAATCTCACAGCTGTGTTTGAGATTTTATAATAGGATCTGACTATTTCTGTTAAGGCCATTTTAGTGTTAGGTGTAATCAACGGTGCAAGCCTTTTTTAACTGTCAATAGGTTTAGTTTTATAGTTAATCCTGTTTTTTTGTATTTACAGTGAGTTACATTTGTTTTATTGTATGTACTTTAGTAGTTTTTACCCACCCTCTGTGTTCTATCTAGGTATAGCTATTATTTTATAAAAAAAAAAAGTTTCTTTTGCCTTCATTTGTTAATGTTTTAGTGTTTTTAGTTATTTGTGCTATTTCTGGCTGCAACAACAAATAAAAATTCTAGGAAAGTCAAATATTCTGAGATGGCTTGAAGTATGAGGATCATTGGTATAGAGTGAATAATCATCTTTCACCACAAGGGGGCAGTGGCATTCACGTTGAGATAAACAGTTTAGACTACAGAGCCATTTTAAGCATTGTATGGCACCATGATTGTAGTCCTGTCTGTGTGCTTTGGGAGAATGCCTCGTCTTTTCAGTCAGCTCAGGCTCAAAGACAGTGTTTGGAGTTTAACACAGACACACAGCGACACATTTGCAGTGTTTATTTCTTTCAAGTCATCCACAAAATAAATAGACACAACTCCAAAGAATGACATCAGACATAGATGGGGTTGCTCAGCTTTGATCAGTTAAAAAAGCAGAAAAGACTGTATTTCTACAATGGAACAATATTAGACTCCTCCAGCTGCCTGCTACTGAGTGAACTACTGCAATACAACAGAATGTCAATAAAAAGTATACAGGACACACCTTTCACATACACGTAAAGTAACAAAAGATTAAAAATGTTGAGCATGAAATGATGCAACAGAAGTTTGACTGAGATTTTGCTTACCAGAACATATAACATTAAAGTTGTATGTGTAAATAAAATCTCATTAGCTTCTATATTCCATTAGATTATCCAAATAACGATTATGTTCAGAAAGAAACGTTTGCAAGTGTTTTGCCAAGTATTTTCACATCTCTACCACCAGAGGACGAACTATCAAGAGCCATACCTCACTGTGTGTGCTACTTTACACTGTACTCATTGTAAAAGTCTAAAGACTTACAAAAACACTATCCTCTGTCATTTTAAATATTAAAACACAAAGGCCGTGGTTTCCTGTAACTAAATGAAATGGAGCAGATATATTTGGCATTATACACAAGCAGAAGGTTAACATTGCATTTAGTCCTGAATTAGTCCATACTACAGATGGGTTTTAGCACTCAAACAAAAGCTGGTCAGAATTCTTAGCATGGGGCCACATTCTGTCACTGACAATGGCCATCAATAATACATAGTTCCAGTGCTAAAACATAGTGTTGGTGAAAGATATTTTACACAGTACTTGGAGTTAGCAGAGATCTTAGTGGTGATGAAGACATGTACATGTTGTCCTCCTTGGAAGTCTGTTAGTGGGAAACACTTGTGTGACTCTGGAGAAAGCACTTTTTTAGGAACAGTTCATCCGTTTTACAAAGAAAAACACACATGATCATTAAAAGATCCCTTATTCTCATTGGTTTAAAAATCCCATAGCCCACAAAAGGGGATTTTTGTGCTAACGCAGAATACAATATCTCACTGCATTTGCATTGGCACATGTAAATAAAAATAAGCTTTAAAACAACATCAACATTATTAGGGTATTAAATGCACTGTTTTAAATGTATAAGCAAATGTGGATCTGGAGTTCAGTTCAGTGAGATGCTTGTTGTACAGTCAGTATATTCAGTCTAGATTAGCAACTCTGACGAATCTGCTGGGGGGCTTAGACCAGGCTCACTGGTAGGTCAGCGTCATCCAGGTTTAAGGGAAGTTCAGGCATTTGGGGCTCAAAGCTGCTCCGTCGACGCCATGGTGACTCTTCTGATTGGGTAAAGGTGGTAGTGGGTGCGGCCGGTTGAGTAGTTACTTTGCCAGGCGGGTCTCCTGGAGGGACAGGCGTGCTGGCACATGGCTGGGCCGGGGCAGCAGGCTCATGAAGTGCTCGCTGTCCCACGCCAGGCTGTGAGCGTGGAGCGGGCGGGACAACAGACCCCCATTCTGGGTAACATGGTGGCACGGCAGATATGGGCGAGCGAGGGATGGGGGGGCCCGCTGGGGTGCGGTAGAAAGAGGTGCGGCTGCTGTTTTCCTGAACAATTTAAGAGAGAATTCTGATTAGTCAACAGAAAAATAAAATAAAAACATTGTCCTGAAAAGAAGTACGGACTTTGATTAGCACCAGCATGAGAGGCTTGATGCAGCTTTAGTAGCGTTGAGGGCTGTAGTAGTTAGCAGAGAGGGAGATGGTGGGAGCAGTGGTAGTATAGAAGCAGAAGTATTAGAGGTAGTAGTAGTAGTAGTAGTGTCAGCAGGTTAGGGTCTGAGTCTCAGGTTTCAATGGAAGTGCTGAGTGTCGACTGGTGCGTGCTCATTATTTCACAGCTTTTCATTGTCACATTTTAATCTCTGAAAAACAAAGACAAAAGCATGCAAGAGAAAAGAGAAAAGGTGGAGCAGAGGCACAAATGAGGTGGTTAGTAAGCTTGTGATGTTTGTTAGATCAAAACACAGTTTGAAATCACATTCAGTAGCTTCAAGGGTAGTATTTTGACAAGACATTTCATCTGTAAAGATTTGACTGGCTTTGATGATTGCTGCAAAAGTCAGTGACAGACAATTCAAGCATGAATATAAAGTGACATAAACTGCCATTCCTCATGTGCCTATTCCTGCAAACAACAGCTTTCATTTAGATTAGTCATACTACAGTACAGACGTGCTATACAATGTAAACAAATGTCATTAATTCACATGCATTTCAATATTACTGTAAACTGGCTGACTTTTTGAGCACACAGGGGCATAATAAGTTCAGGTATTTAATAAACAAAGAGTATGAGAAGAGATAGAAACACATACAGGCAGCGGACAGGAGGAAGGAGGAGAGACAAGCAGGAGGTCACACATCTAAGACAGGTACACAGCTGCAGCAGGCTGCAGAGACAGGGCACCAAACAGAGGCACATGGGACAGGTCATACAGTCAGTCACCAACTCAACATATTGGTACAATGCTGGCCATGCAAGTATTTATCTGCACATGTAAGTATAGCTGGGACAGACTTAAAATTTTAGGAATTTTTGTTAAAGTGAGGAGAGGACAGGCAACAGGAGAAGCTGTAACAAGATCAGTTAGATGTCATTTTGTGGATGGTCAGAATAATCCTGCATTCAGCTGCTATAGTATGACTGACAGCCATTTTTTTGGATTTCTTTGGTCAGTAAGGGCCTTTTGTCACATGCAAAAGTACTGTATATAAAACAAGCGCAACTTGTGTCTAAATATGCACAAACAAGGAGATATACCTTACTAAATGCAAGTGTGGCGAGGTTTGGTCAAAAGCAAAATGGCAAAAATGAAGAAACTTAATGAAACAAGCTGGCAAGGAGAGGAGTGAAGGGAGGAGCACTTTTCCGGTTATCGCAGCCAAAGTCAGGGGGAGGTTTTTAGAAATAGAAACATCAGATGTTCTGTATCTGATCTGCTCCTATAGTCTGTACAACCACAGCGAGCCAGCCAGTGAAGGACAGTTTAAAGTGGACTTTAGTTTGAAGGGGGGTTTATAGTAGCTGACATACGTGCTGCTGCACTCCCCGATTCGGGACGTATACCTCTGTATACAAGGGTTCGACAGCCGTCTGGCCTGCCGCATCTGCAACAACACAGTGCAAAGCAGGATTAGAGCAGGTGTCTGCCCGTCAGAGAGGAGAGGGAAGGACTGGGACAATGACAAAGAGAGAAATACCCAACTCAGGAAATATGCCAGAACAGAGAGAATAAGCAGAAAGTGGGAACCAGACATTTATGAACACCTGTCAAAGTAAAGGCCCAGATGTTCAATGTTTCCATCTGACAGTCAGTGCCAATCTATAGTGTATTCTACATTAGCTGACTGAGACAGACGTGGGACAAAATGTGGCTGTACTGTGCGAGAAATTAGTAAAAAAACACCAAAAACCAAAAGACAGGAGGTGAGGAGAAACACGAGCATGCAGACTTCACTTTGATTAGACTTCAAGACATGCTTGGTTTTATCGAACTATATTATTGTGTTGTGTGCTTCAGGTTATTCACTAAATTAGACTTATTTTGAACTGGTTCAGTTCATACACAAGTCAGATTTTTAAAAAAGACACGTGTCTTTATCCTTCATTTAAAACAAACTTATTTGTTTGTTTTGTTTTTTGTAAAAAATAAAATATTACTAACGCAAAATAGTTTGTCTCCTGCTTTTTGTGACTTAATGAACTCGGATTATATTCTTAAAAATGTCCTGGTGGGGCAGAAGTCATACGTACATGAATTGTTGTACATGGTTTGTCCAGTCTGAGTTATGCTGTATTGTGTTATGGTTAATACATACTGTAGCAGCAGATCTCCCAGGTCCTCGCTGGGCTACAATGGCCCCTGACACAGCCTTGATCCAACTATGCATCTCCTCTGGACTGTCAGCCTGAAGGTGAGGCAGAATACAGATATCATAAGAAGACTATATCATACATAAGGCATGAGGTAAGCTCTGCCTCCTTATGAATGTTGCAGTAACATCTGGAGGAATGTAGCTAGACTACCTGTATGTAAAACGTCCTGGAGGTGGTGACGACTTCGAACAGATTATCTCTCATCATAATATCACTATAAACAGAGACATGTCACAGTTATGACAAGATTAAATCAATATAAGGATAACCACTGTGTTCTAGATACAGGACGTTTGTACAATAGGAATTTATTGGGACATGTGCAATACCTCTGTTTGCACTCCTGGACTTTGTGAACTTCTTTTAGTGGAATCATTCGGAGAGGTTCTTTCTCCTAACACAACAGAATAAAAACATTATAATCAAGTTTTGTGAACAGGTCTGGAAAGCCAGTTAACTACAAACAGAAACTACACTTTTAATGTTGTGCTTAAAAATTACAGACAGCAAAGCGTGTGTTGATAGTCAAATAAGGGTAGACATAGTATGGAACGCCTTGCATTATCTTGAGAAGTCTTTATAAGACCAAGAGAGCAAAAACAAGTCATGTTATGACATGTAATGTGAACGCCAAGAATTCCACCAACAATGAATGAAACATGTCTCGACTTGCTTACATGAGTCTGAACTTATCTGCTTGGAAATATTTTACCATCAACTAACAATTTACCAAAATTCCATGAATTAAATAATCTTACCAAATCTGATTTGAAGTAGCTCATTGCATTTTCTTCCAGAAGAAAGTAGCGTCGTTTCCAGTTTCTCATCTAGAGCAACAATAACACAACAATTTATTAACTTTTCGCTTGAGTTGTGACCATAAAGTGAAATAGTTATTTTTTTACTGTAGCCTTAGAATCCTACCACAGCTCCTTGCTTGACACAATACCCAGATTTGATGACTGTGTGCTCCTGAGAAGGCCTTCCCAGGAAGTATGGCAGCTGACTGTGGGAGCGTTGCATGGCCTCACGATCGGCTTTCTCTGCACCATCTCCCCCTTCCTGCTGGAAAAATGTCACACAATTAACATTATGAAGGATCCACACAGGAGAGTACACAACTAACCAATATTTTTATGCTGCAATCATATGTTAAACATTATTCAAAATTGAGTTTTGTAATGAGCAGTTATGTAAAACAAACTTATTGCACTGAAATTGCTCAACAAACTTCCTTTAACACATACACTAAATATAATAGAGACACGCCTGGACAAGTATTTAAACCATGTGGTCATTACTTGTGTCTGTGTAACAATAGGGACTCCTCCGATGATTTCAGTCTTATAAGAAACTTGCTTCTTGGAACCGACAACGTCTGGCAAACTTCTCTGGTTCTCAGAATTGTGCTGAGCATCACTCAACTTTGGCACCTAAAACATTGTACAGACATTACTATGAATCAGTGAGTCATATCCTCATACTAATTTCATAATAAAGCATAGTGTATTAATATGCTTTGAGTATGTCTCACAGTGATCTTAGTAGCTTTATTGAGAGCGTTGACCCAGTCCACCAGGTCCTGCTGATCATTGGCTTGAAGAAAAAACTTTCTCATCCCAGCATTGATGACTAAGAGATTACACAGAGTGAGAACATTAGCTATCATCTGAACACCCACACAAAGCAACATTTTATCAAGCAAGTCATTTTCAAGATAACTCTAAACCAGTGGTTCTCAAGCTTATACCAGGTACCACACCTCAGAGAATGTTTGGTGTCCCAAGTACAATCAAGGACCAACCCACATCTAAGCTAAAACTAAATTAGGTCTCAATCAGGTATAATCTAGGAGCCATCATGTCCAAACTAAAGATAAACATAAACCATGACTACTCTAAACCAGGTCTACAACAGCATTAAGCTCGGACCAAATTGGACAAAACCAGGTCCAAGTATCATCAGAGTGAGCCCACATATCACCAGTGGTCCAGTAGCACAGTTTCAGAACCAATACAACCCATATCCTACTACTAAATGTGTCCACAATGAATATTTCCACACATTTGCACTCAACGGAAACAACAACAAAAACCCCTACTCAAGCAGTGATTACTTATGGTTAAAAAACCTCTCAGTCATTCGCTTCATTATGCATAAATTTCAGCTTAAACCGTCTTCACCACTTCCCGTCTGTACTGTGGGAATAACTTAGATGAAAAAGAGACTGGTAAAGCTGGAGGGGGTGTGCTGTAAATGGTACTAAATGTAATACAATGAAGCCCTTTCTTCCGTGTTCCTTGCATATATGCGTTTGTGTGTGGCGGGGGGTCAGTCTTTGACATATAATAAAAGTCCGTCTCTGATGCTGACCTTCCTAGAAATAAATCTGTCTGAGTGGTGCCATTAGGATGACCACTGTGAAATGATCCAGCTGTCACACCCTGCAGAGTTACAGCTCAACTTAGACATGCACTGGGGATAATATAGGCCTGAGTCGTATAGAGTAGTATACATAATAAAACCACAAGAAAATGATGAACAAGGGAAAACGTGAGAGAAGTGTTTTTATAAAATTATGCTGAATGATATACAAGAATTTTATGGTTCAAAGCAGAGGTGTGAGTTATGACAGTAAGATATAATAACAGGATATGATTGTTGAATAGTGCTACAGTGCAGTCATTTATGCTCTGCTCTTCAACATCATATTTACTGTAATAATGCCAGTGAGTGTTTATATATTAATAAAAAAGATAGAATAAACAGTAAGTATTATGATAAACACTTGGTTAAATGTACTTTGGATTTGTAGGTCAAAAGGTTTTTTGACAACATTGACAGCAGTAGTCTTTAGTCCAAGGCAGAAAAAGTCAACTAAAATTGAGATAAAATTGTGAGCTTTTCAAAACCAAATTGTGATATTATATTTTTACCATATCTCCATCCCTAAAGCATTTGTAACAGTAGTAAATTCTTGCTCTTGATTCAGAGAATATGTCTTGTCAAAAGCATATGTAGGTCACTGTTAACAAGATTTGCATGTGTTGGCGTTATATCAAAGTTACAAAAATAGAAGCGCAGTGCTAAACAATTACTGTAAAACAAAATCCATCTGCAACAATTGTTAAAAAAAGATGACAAAGCTTGTGTATCTCCTTACCAAAACAGAATTCAGCCTTGGGCCTCAGCTTTGTAGCATCACTGACCTGAAAGAGAATAAAGCTTACAATTGTAACTGCAGTAAAGCACGTTATGTTGACGCTAGACCAACATCACAAACTCACCTTGGAGATGTAGGTGAGCTTAAGGGAGCCTACACATTCAGCGCCCACAGGAAGGTTCTAGGAGAAAGACACAGACTTATTTAAAATGCCAAAAAAACTCACCTGTCTAAGCTTTCAAAAACATGGTATAACCCCGGGCAAGGCTAAGTCAACCAAATCTAAATCACTCTCCTACATCTTACAGTTGCATTAACATTTGCACTGCTGTATATTTGAAGTAGAAGCTTGAGATTTAACGTCATTAAATTTGTATCTTTATCTATAAAAAGAAAGGATATGTGAATTATTTAAAAACTCCCCTGCGCTACACAGTTTATAAATACTTTATGCAACAGCACGCTTCAAAATACTACTTTAGACTATGGTATACAAGCCAAACACAGAGAGACACTGTAACAATGATGACTGGAGACACAAAGAGGCTGACTATTGTGTCCAAAAATATCAGTGTATTTTTCATGGACCAAATGAGATCTGAATGAATGCATGCTCTCCAGTTTGAAGCAACAAATTACTGTAGCACTGGTTAAAAAAAAAAGAAGAAGAAAAAAAAAAATGAGTATAATATGTGATAAATATTAGATATTTGGATACTCT
This sequence comes from Hypseleotris bucephala, assembly GCA_036025885.1. NCBI lineage: Eukaryota > Metazoa > Chordata > Actinopteri > Gobiiformes > Eleotridae > Hypseleotris > Hypseleotris bucephala. The sequence goes on along the minus strand of JAVQKG010435641.1, from coordinate 1,603 downwards.
CACCAGTTTCTAATCTAGTTGATGAAGAAAAACAAGGTTCTAGACTCATTGTTCAAAACTTTGGCAACGTCAAAAACTAATGAACAACTAAACCAGGACGACTAAATTAGAACTAAATTCATTAATCCATTTTTTCCATCTCTGGCCCCTCGGAGGGGTATATCCTGGACAGTAGTAGTCACTAGTCTTGTATACCAACCACACCTACTTCTTCATAAGTGGGGTCCGATCACTTGCTTATAGCGAATCATTTCTCCGTTTTTGAGAAATTTTGAGGACAGACCGATCAGGAGTCGTTTACGAGCTGCAGTGTTTTGTTGGCTGTGTCATATAGAAACTTTGCTAATGTGACTTAAAAGTTGACAACAGGCTTGTGTGGCCATATGTAGCTCTTTAGCTTTATGTGGCATTTCTGATCGGTTTACTATGCTGGCCAGGCTAGCTAGTCACAGAGCTAACACAGTCAAAGACATTCATTCATTCACAAAGGGCAATTTAGATGTGCCACTGCATGTATTTGGACAATGGGAAAAAGCATGAAGTACACAGAGAGAACCTACAGTAACACATGGACACATGGACTCCACCCTGTATTGTAATATTGTACAAGAAGATAACTCTAAAGTCATCATTAGAACAGAGAAAGGCGCAAAAGTAGGCGCATCCAGGTACACTTTTTACCTGTGGGTTGTCCATAAACCACACCAGGCTGCCCTGCTGTGTGTCGAGTATGAAGTAACGTCGCAGGAACTTGCCGCTGTTCTCATTTTCCTCGATGTCTAGGAAACCACAGATGCGGTTCTGCCGGTCCACGTAAGGCATCTCCGCAGCGGGACATTCCCTGGCCTCTGCGGGCAGGGGTGTGGGGAGGACTGGAGCTAACAAATCCTAAAAGACAAAACAAAGGATGAAGTTAGTAAGAAGTTTGCTAGATCATGTGCATGCTATAGAGGAGTTTGCTATGCTGCTAATACCAGTGGAACCAAACCACAACCCCACCCTTACCCTTTTTATGTCCGCTCAACCACTCTCCCCTTTCTGCCCCATCATTGCTTCTTATTTCACTGTGAATCTTGCTTGCCTTGTCTCTTTCTACCTCTAGCACTCCCCTTGCCTCGTGCCATCCTTTCCTCCCTCACTGTCTGTGCTGCCTGCTCTCAGTTTCCTGTGATCCCATTTGGCAAGCCTCTGACCGGCCCCCTTATCTGCCTCCTCCTCCTCCCGACACAGCTGAGCACCCACTGGAGCTGGTTCAAAAAAATAAAAAGCAACTCAGCCATGTTTTCATCACAAAATAACCCACCGCCATCACCACAGAGAGCTGACATCGACTGAATCTGATATTTAACCTTCAAACGCCTGGTGTATTTAATATTATTTGGGGTGCTTTTTTGAAATAACAAATATACACTCTTATATTTATTAAAGCTGCAAGATAGAGGTTTCCTAAAATAAGAAATTGTTTAAAAACAAAATAAAATAAAAGCTTTTAGCCAACACTGACCTCTACAGCAACATCAAATCAGAGTTTGTGGGTTACAACTTTGACCATTCAAGATGACTAGACAAGATTTACTTTAGACCTTCACATGGCGACTACATC
>JAVQKG010435621.1:0-24377 GCA_036025885.1 Hypseleotris bucephala | reverse complement strand
AGTCTCTGACATACAATTAGTTACACAAATATTCTTACAATTATGTATTCTGTATTTAAATAAAACAATGAAATGAATTACAACATAGTAAAATAGTCTTAAAGTTTAACTATGTAAAGTATTATTATTTTTCTGTCCTGTCTAATTTAATCGAAACCACCATAAATGTAGCTATGAGCAGAAATGTTTCGGATGTTCACTTAATCATACCTGGATATGAACAATTATTGTCTACAGATTCTCAAAGTCTTTGTCTCTGTACTATGCTGTGGACTTGAGCACTGCCTCAATTCTTTCTGTTTTTCCAAATATATTTAAAGTATTTAATGTTGATTTGACAGTAACCACCTTCTTTTGAAAGGATTTCACTTTTAGTGAACAGTAGATTTTGGTCATAGTATTTGAGTGTCACACTGTTTTCAATCATAAACTGCATACATGCCTCATGAACATAAATGTGACATGCATCAGAAAGTGGTTCTGGTTACAACTATGAAATGCAGCACATTCATAGAAAACACAAGAATATAAAGGTTGTTTGGGGTACTTTTGACAGAAGAAATATGTTTCGCATATATGCTTTCGGTCTTTGTAAACAAACATTAGTGAAACTGAGAAACTGCAACAACATCTTCTATTTTGCCAAGAAAATAACCTCTGGGGGATAAATACAACCCCAAAACAAGAAATTAGCTTCTCTACAGCTACTAACTCAATTGAACTTCATTGCTATGAAAATACACATGCCTTCGATGTTGCATCACCAATGTCATTCCTCCTCTTTTGGGGGGAGGCTTTAGCTATGAAGTTTATTTTGTGCATATTTGAATTCTTCGAGTTACATAAACCCACTTGTTATTCCTATGAGAGAGGACGGAGGGTTTTAAAAATGAATGTGTGATGCTTTGGCTTTCAAGTGTAGTCCGTAGTACCGCAGTGGGTTACTTTAAAGAGGAGCATTATTCTCTGTGATTCACTCAATGCTGTAAACTCAAATGACTCATGAATGCTCACACACTACAAGAGTTAAATGCACTTCAGAGGATGCCTCCATCAACTGGGAAGTAACACGGCAATAGTAACAGAGGCAAAAGTCAGGATCTTGTCAGAAACCTCCCACGTCAGCTATCCTTCTCACCAGGCCACTTCTCCCTTGATCCAATGGGTCAGTTCACTCTAAAAACCTTGACACAATATGCATAAATACTCACATCTCGCATTGCTGCCTTTCTGTGAGGCAGGTTACATTCCTCCTAGCTAAAGTCCTCGGCACCTCCCTAGCCACTGCCAGATCTGTAAACTGTTTACACTTCAACTTCCAACACCTGGAAGAGGGCCAAGGCAAAACCTGGATCAAGGCCCAAAAGGAGGAACCCGCTCACAGGAACTTAGATTTCAGCAGGAGAGCAAGAAGAGGGGAGATTGCATCTTTCTTGGGCAGCACAGAAAGTATCGACTCGCAAATACCACCTAGCTTTCTTTCCCAGTCTCCTAAAGGGAATGCACAAAGAGGAAGTTGGAGCTTGAAACGGATCCATGTAGGCCACAAAACTAAGACTCGGTGTAGCCGCAGAAATCTACCCCATATTTCTGATGTGCAGACTTAAAGTAGTTCAGTCTGTTTTGAAGTAGAAATGAAAGTAGTAGTGTTCTACCTCTAGGGGCTATGGCTGTCTGTGGAGTTGTCTCGGAAGTCAAAATAGCACCAATAAGGGGCTAACTTGGGTCATTTAATCTTACCAGTCACAATGGTTTGTTTTCTAGTTTTAATGTTTAAAAAATGCTTGCAACAGTACAGACACCTGCAACATATTATTGGCTCTATTTCACAATGGTCAAGAAGATATAGTGCCCAGACTTGAATCAGGGTACTTAAGTGTTTAATGTGGTCTTTTTTTTAATAGCTCCATGTGGCTCTGTAGTTGGCCGTATGTTGCATTTGTATAAAAGTTTCCAGCATCCAGATGACCCTGATCCACAAATTTATTCCATTGGAGAATCTCCAGTGTTGATTGTGCTAACAGACTACCAAACATTTCACAATTACCCAAGAAGAGGCTGCCAAAGACAAATTGGCTCATTTGAAAAGAAAAAAAAAAGATCAACAAAATATAGAGTATATAATTTCTCTATTTAACACACACAAAAACTAGAAACAATCAGACATTTTCTCTCAGATTTATTCCCTATGTAAGATACATTATTCACCTACATGTATGTCACAAACAGGCATTGCTATTAGCTAATCAATCTTTCTTGGTTTGGAGCAGAAAAAATACTCTACACAGTGCTCCTTTTTAATTAATGATCTAAAACAGCCAATCTCAAAGTCAAAAGTGCCTGGGCCCCCTGCAATATCCACAAATCGTCCGCGGCCCCCCAAATCTGATTTCTTTTTCAAAATACAAATCTTTTTTTCTATTCAAAACAGTGGATTAAAACCAAAACATGGGCCATCACACAGCACCAATACAAGGCCATATTTTTCAGTATATATTTATGAGTGTGGTCTTTCAGATTATTGCATACATCTGAACAATCATTGGGGCATTTTATCCACCATGTAAGCACTATAAGAACACTCCACTTCTGGTTGAAGGGATCTTTTGGAGGGATAGAAGTAACTAAGAACCTTTTTATTGCTTTCTATGTAAGAAAATGACCAATAGTTCCTTGAATCCACTACAAATCCACCACTGACGTCCAGCCTGTTCATATGTCATGTGTAAAATCCCAATGGGGCTATCAGGGCTAAGTTGCTATAAGCCAGCAGCACTTTGGCCACGTCACTTTTCATGCTCATCATGTAAATACAAATCCCATCCTCGACATATTCTGCAAGTGTGATGTAAGTCCGAGACAGACCCAAATCCTCAGATCCCCCCAGTGCCCACAGTGACACGCTTAAAATTTAGAAAACAGGCACATACAAGAGCCACAGCGCACCTGTTTGAAATAAGCTAATATGACCTTTTTCAAGGTCTTTGAACATATTTGTCTCTCTAGATATCAAGCTTTCTCTTTGTCTAAAAAGCTTATAGATTTGATGATTGTCATCATTAAGTTTCTCCTTGACCACATCCACTTCACTACTAAAGCCCAAGGTGAACAACGGAAAGTAGTCACAAGGTGGGGTTTCTTCACCTAATGTATCTACATAGAAAGGTGACATTTTTTTAGCTCTAGAGATGGCCAGTGCCTCAGGATATAGAACGAATCAAACATGTCTGAATGAGACATACTCTGGGTATGTTTTTGATCAGGAAACAACAAGGTAGAAAGCTCATAAAAGTTTTCATAAGGCCCACTAAAATCCACAAATAAAAGTAACTTATTTCAGAATACCTTAAAAGGGCACTTTTAGGACAATACCCTATTAATATACACTGCAGATAAGCGTTGCAATTGACATGAGAGAGAGCACATGTGAAACTATGCAATGTGAATAGTAATTTTTTACAATTCAAGTTAAATTTACTGATGAGAGAGTGGAAAAGACAGGGAATAAAGATCACCAATTCCAGGAACTAGCTGAGAGTGTACTGTGTTAATGTTTTAGACAGGTTTGAATACATGCTGTTGAATAGCCTTCAAAAATATGCAATTAATTGGGCTTGTTTTTGTCAGTTTTCAAAACGCAAATTGATCTTGAAGAAATCTCCAAGTTTGGAAGCGTTGTTACCTTCTTAACACTTGCCTAAAACTTTTGCACAGTACTGAACATTGTGTACACTCAAGAAAGGGCAACTACATAAAGACGTTTATTCTGAAATGTAATATTAACCATTCGCAAGCCAGAAGGGGTGAATCTAAATATAATGCTGTCCTCCACTTTCTCCCTAAGCCTGGTTAGTTCTATTAATTACCACTGTGTCTAATTGGCTGCCCTCTTAGAATTGATATAGAAGAAGGAACATCTTCTTTGGGTCGAATTAGACATGTAGATAAGAAAGACATTGAACTTAAAAATGGGTGTAAATGCACTGAGCCCCAAACTAGCATGTCCTGCAGTGACATATATTGAATACCAATTGCCGTCATGGGGCTCACTAGCCATGGCTCAGCTCTCATTTCTGATGCATACACTGTAGCTCAATCAGCAGGGCCCAGGCGGGATAAAAAGGGATCGCTTGCCTGACTGTGTGAATATTAGCTAATGCCACATTTGCAAGTCTTCAAGAGCAAAGGGAAAGAGTGAGTGGGTGTTCGGGGGGCAAAGGCATAGATACAGAGATACAGTGAGATGGAAGAAATATAGGGATCTAAGCATGAGGAGATAAAGATAGAGTAAAAGGCATAAAAATCAGCTTGTGTTTGAAAAGTGTAAAAAAGAGAGATTACTCCTTGCATTAAAAAGCAAATGTGAATGGCTTTGTAGTACACAAGTGATAGAACTGATGCCTGGATGGGGATTATGCTCTTTTCATCATTATGCCCCATCTGGTATACTAGCACGGCCACGTCTGTCCAGGCAGGCCCCATCGCCCTTTCAAAGTCCCGGTTTGGGTAACACATCAATACATTTCCTATTGCAGCTGTGAAGGGAGAAAAAATAAGACTGGCTGCTCATACATGGTGAAGCACACGCATACATGCACAAACATAGTCCACAAAGAAATGCTCATCAATTACCAAAGTGTGCATCCACATGGGCAGATGGGTGAATAGGATAGAGGAAGTGAAGCATGACTGGGCAAAAAAAAAAAAAAGAAACAAAAAACATACCATGCCCCCATGCACCGAATCCCAAAGAAACAATAGAAAAAATTTTTTTACAAAAAGCCCAGCTCTGGTTTTGAAGTGTGCCTATTTCCCAACTTGAAAGAGCCCAATATAATTAAAGCCAATGGGCAGCAATGTGAGATAAATGAATAGCAGAGCATTCACCAGACCCTTCCCTCAGCTTTTAACTCAACCACTGGTCCGGTGTCCGACAGATGTTCAAGCCCCTTTTTGAAGAGCAGATGTGTTTATTTCTATATGGGCACTGGCAAAAATCTGACATTTTCTACAATGATGGCTTTGTCCATATATCTTTTTTTTTTCGTGGCAAATACCAGCCCCGAAAATATTTTAATTTCCAAGTACAATTTGTTGGACTTATTCCAGGTTGACAAGTAAATACAGGGATTAAGGCAGATAAATTATCCAAATCAAGAACAAAATAGAGCCAATACCAGGTCTTAAACAGGACAGGTTTGGAACTAAACATGGCCTAAATCACAAAACCAGCTAAATCAGCTCAATCAAACTGCAAAAGACCGCCTATAATACTAGCACAAGAAAGCAACTGCATGTACCACTAAAATACCCTCACCACAATTTGAGAACCAGTGGATCTATGCTAATAAATGATGTATTGGCACAATGGATGTAAATTCAACATTATTATGGGGATGTACAACAACATGGTGGGAGGGCCTTCGGACTGGTGAGATCATATCTACAGTACAGTGTTAATTTGTACTATCAGGGGATCTCATTAAAATACATGGATCTACGTTCAGCCCTTTATGACCAGTCTACATCATACACTAGTTTTATTAAGCTGCATGTACCCACAGATTTCTGAAAGCATCTGGTGCATTTAGTCTCAGAACACATGTTTTGGGAATCATTAAATTTCTTCACTTAGAATATTTAAGCAGCATTTAGATTATTTTACAGTGTTATGGTATGAGAGGAGCCAAGAGATGACAGTAAAGTAATTTGTCAAATTTGTCTGATATCTTGTCAGTTAATAAAAGTGCGAGATATAATACATTTTGAGATGATATTTTTTTAAATAAAAAGACAGGTAACAGACAGATAACCGAAATAGCACAGTTCAAGTTAAATGAGAACACCAGGGCACCACTGTGGGCCCATTTTACTTTATGATTTTTGACAACGTTGGTGGCAGAAGAAGTATTTTTGTTTGGAAAAGAGAGGACATACTGTCTTCTTCTTTTCTTTAAAGCTTGGTTATAGGACAGCTTCCCATTTCAGGACATACTGTAACAACAATGTTTATTTACATTCTATCACTAGAGGGCCTAAGACCTAAGACTTAAAATCTTAGGTTGATGGCTACTTACTTTCTTCATTATGCCATCTGACCAAGCCATCCAACTTTTTAATACCATTTGAAAAGAGGTTATATTGAAGTGATGGTCATTGAGGGTCATTTTGCTCCCAGAGACATACATTGACACTCTTTGAACTCTTTTATCCGTTAAGCCACAGATGATTTTAGATGTCTCTCACATTATCTTGAAGGACATTTTACTTTCTCAGCAGCACCAGACCCTTTTATAAGACTTCAGTGTAAATTGGCTGGGGAGGAGGACGCTGCTTCATCTATGGACCGTGTCATCCCTACATCATCAGTGGAAGAAAGGCTCTGTCATTATCTCGTGATCTCACTATTTCACATCATTCTTACGCCAATCGGACACGAACAAAGAGTTTAATATTACAAATGGATAAAGATAAATGAGACTCTATTTCACTGGAATTAAAACAGGCCTTTTGATTTGGTCAAAAAAGGAAGCGATAATGAAGGACTGAATTTGATTAGTTAAGGTAGTTTGTGGGCTGCTTTGACCATTCTGGCTCGAGAAATTAGTATAGCCTGTCTTCATTGTGCTGTCAAAATAATGAACAATGGATGAAATTTGAATGGAAAAGCAATAATGTGACCAGATATGGGTGGTAACAACTAACCTTTTTGGTATAGTTGTACATCTTTGTATAAAAGTGGTTTTAACTCAGCAGTTTTGCTTTTTCTAATTTGAAGGAACAATACTCTCATACATACATCTCTTTACATTATCAAGTTTTGGTTTCAAAGGTGTTTAGTGATAGAAATTTGAGAAGAAATGTTTGTTTTTTTGTTCTTTGGTTTATGTTATTTGATTTTTGTTTATTTATTCTCGGTCTGATGAAGTCAAAATATCTGTTTGCATGTTCAATTTAGATGACTATTGTTTACAATTGATCATTACCATTAGTAACAATACTCTTTCTGGAGTACTCTTCCACCTCTGGTTTTGACTCTGTGGGGTTATTGTGCTGTTAACAAATTGCTGGGTCTCAGCTGTTTCATGGTGCTTCAGCCTCCAGGTGCATTTTTGCCCATTTTCTCTTCTCTTGTTTCATTTTAGTGCTTCCTTCTTCAATACTGGACCTTCAGTTTTCACATCCCGGACAGCCTAAATGACAGCGCTGCCGGCGAAAGTGAGCTTAGTTGACGGGTAGAAGCAGGAGTGAATACAAAGCTTCATCTCCTTTATGCCTTGTACCTCCCTTCCCCTGTCAGCCGGTGGTGGACAGCCCCGGGGAGAACAAACCTGTTTGTAATCCTGCTTTTTCCTTCTTCATGTCTGTGTGTTTACAACATGACCACATCATCGGCTGCTGTATACACTTTTCTCTCTCTAGCAGCAGCTCTTTGCCTGTGGTCCACGTCTCGCTTTATTAAATCACATGTCGGAAGGTGGAGGACACTTTCTTTGTCCTTGGCTTGACAGCTTCTCAAAAACAAAAGACAGTTGCTGGGTTTTCTGTTGTTTGCACTGCTCTGACAAGTGATGGGCAATTAATTTGTACCAACTGCTTCCCCCCATTTCTTACATCAGTCCTAAAAAAAGATTTCCAAGTCCAGGTTTGACTGAACAGTGTCTGGTGTATAGCTGTCATCACATACACTCCCGGGCCATTTTATTAGGTAGACCTTGAACTAAATAAATGTTGGTGTGGTCTTCTGCTGATGCTAGCCCACCTGCTTTATGTTTTATTAGCTTGCATTTTGTATCCATTGTATCTTAAAACTATTTTTTGTAAAGCTTAGAGATGTTTGTGTGTGAACATCCAAATAGAACAAATGTGTATATTCTTCAAACCCTCCAGTCCACCTGACATTAACAACAACCACACCATGTTCACAGTCACTCCGTCTTCTTTACCTAATAATGTAGGAAGTGTACAGTTTTTTGTATACAACATAAATGTATACAACCCTTAGGAATGAAAGTCTGCAGGACTCAACTCTCTGTTTTAGCCATGCTCCGGTTCTTTTCAAATGCTGGTAATTTGCGGAAGGGGACCCCAGCCATAGATCACAAGGTCTGGGCTTGGTGAACAAGGGAGAATGGCCTTTGGGGGTGCAACCCTGGAAGTTCTTCAATGGAAACCGCATGGCCTTTAATGGCCCTGCGTCTGGGTGGTCCAATCAACTTCGAGATGACATTTACTGACATATATGTCTACAGCAATTAATTTCAGCCATTGAGATGTCAGTACTGTAGCCCTGGTTCAGGATGTTTTCAATTGTTATATATCTAAAGAGTGGTATGGTTAGATGCGCTGAATTAATTCCAACTATGTTTCATTTTCTGACATCTTCATTTGAATTTTTAAGACATTCTTTCCTGTATCAGCAGCTATGGGAGCTGGAGTACACTCTGGACAAAAGTTAGTCATAGAGCTGACATATAGACATACACAGAAGGACAACTATTCTCAGATTCACACATACATGTCTTTGGACAGTGAGAAGGAGCTAGACCACTCCGAAAAAAAACCAGGGGACATGCAGGCTCCACCTTGAGAAATTCTGCATTTGCTTACCACATTTCCTCCTTGCATTCACTTAAGATTTTACTAATAAAAAACATCTTCAACTTTGTAATAGAAGAATTCCACCAACAAACATGGCTTTGATCCCTTTCTATCAACAAATGTTCAAACTCAGTCACTATAAACAGAGTGCACAATGCTGTTGACATGGTCCCGGGCTTCAAGGTCACAAAGTAAACATCTCTCTGAAGAGCTTAACCACATCAAACCCACTTCTCCGTAATGTTTCTAATCTGCATCAGAAGAATCGCAATCATCTCACTTCAACAGTTCCCCTTCAACAGATCTTTGTATCCGTCACCTCCATAACAACATGACATCATTGTTTGAAAAGATGCCAACAACATTTGTGGTGTGTCATAGTCAAACAATGGGAAAATCCCTGTATGTGAACTGGAAATAGACCAGGAAGAACTTTTTACTGGTTTAGCTAGTTTTTCTTTCATCTATAATTATATTAGTCCTTTGGATAGCCCAACCAATTTTTTATGTGCTTTTAAAATGTGAATCAAATATTTGTTTGTTGTTGATATGTTTAGAAATCCAGCAATTCAGTCATCCATCAGTCACATAGGCATTACTTGTGAGGACTAAAACTTTTTACACAGTGACCCCTAAACCATCTAGCTAGGTAAGTCAAGTCAAAGTAGAGCTTTAATTTGTAAAATAAAAAAAATACAGACAAAAGTTTTTTCCATGCTGACAACCTGCATTTTATCTACGAGTTTGAGGAGTTAAATACAGCTACTATTGTGGGTCAGTCTGTCAAATGGCATCCCACTGAGAGCCCATAGTAGAGGGACTAAAGCTTTGTCAGGGAGGGGTCCATAGTAGAGCTTCAAAAACCACAAAAAAAGAAATAATATATAAACAAACATAGATTATCTTCGTAATAAACTAATATTTTATGAAAGAACAGGATTTTTGAGTATGTATAACTAAATAAGTTGAAATAATAGGCTTAGCAAGATGATAACCGTAATGGCTACCTGCAGTGCTTGGAAAGACCCAGTGTGCGCCCCCACCAAGCCCTCCATCTTTCACAGAGCCACAAACTGCCCTAGCTTTTCCTTTGGTCAGCAACACACAAAATGGACAGAAAACCTCCCCAGGGTTTCACATAAAAGGCCTGTATCAGACAAGCACTAGGAGACTTAGTTTACTTTGATACCTGCAGTTTGTGCACATTAGCCTTTTCTACAACTGGTCATCGCCCCGCAGTGAAATGAATACTAAATTACATTTAAGTTAAAATCGTCACTGGTTGACATAAGCTCTGGTTTACATTTCTTTTCTTCTGTTGTAGATGTTGAAACAGACAGACATTCCTAAAACCACCTGCAGGAGTCAATTTAAAGAGAATGTAGAGCAGTGCGATAGCGACATCGCTATCTCAACGCCAACGTGACAACCGGTAATGTTCAATAACAGCACGCAAACAGACAAAAATGCATAACACATCAATACTTTGTATTGATAGCGAAACATAAGCACACGAGTAGCCGATGATGGAGACCCCCTACCTGGCACTCCCTGAATCCGCGACCCCCGCTGGTTGTGTTTTGTCGAACCATGGCGGCCCATTGACAACCTCCCCTGGTTTGCCAATTTCCCGTTGGTGGTCCAGGGTTTCGCCTGTCCTTTTTCAGCATTGTGCAACTGGAATAGGTGCGTCCTCCCCTGTTCACGCTGCGGTAGTAGCTCCACGATCTGATTGGACGGCGCCAAACGAGACTTCATCAGCTGAACATCCCTGTCGTCATGACAACTTGCCAATATCCCAACAGGGGTGTGTTTGTTGGAGGGTGGGGCAGCGGGCACGTTTTTCGTGTCTTTGACTGAAACTTCGTGACAATCCTTTTTACATCATCGGCAGATCATTTTTGGTATCCCATTACTCAGATTGTACGGCTAAGCTAATCGCTTTAGTATCCGATCTCGCCGAATGCCAGGGCCAATCTGCTACGATCCGAGTTCACCCGCAGCTGTCCCATCAGGGTTTCTCAACCTCGTAGTCTAATGTCTCAAGCCACAATGTCCCGCTCCACAGGACACCAAATCAGCTTAATACTACCGTAATTGCTATTCTGTCACATGATATTCCTGACAAATCCAGGGAGGAGGGACCAAAGAGAAAGTTTGTCCCACAATTATTTGTCTGTGTACTTCGGAGTGTTTCACTGGCGAGTTTTAGAAAAGATCTTTCTTTCACAATGCCAATGGAACAGTTTAGGCTGGTATAAGAAGATTATAGTACATGTTTCTACTTTTAAAAAATGCAAGGAGGTCTTCAGAACTGGACTGGAACAGAGCAACAATGGAAAGAACAGAAAAAGGGAGTAAAGTGAGAAGTAAGTAAAAGCAGGGCATTATCTTGTTGTCAGGCATGGTACCAGCGGCACAAACAGATGAATGTTGGGCTCATAGACACCTGCTGTGATGCTAGCCTGCTAGCTCGCGATTAGAGCGATGCGGACGGCTGGTTCCCAGGGTTCTTTCCCAGCTACCTCCTGCCGAGCTGGAGATGATGACCTTGGCCGCTGCTGGAGCTCTACTCCCTGCTACGACTGAATGGTGTGTTGGGATGGAGGGCCCTAGCCTCCACACTCCTTTGATTGCTAATCCTCCAACATTGTGCATTGCTAGGCACCCTACCTGGCCTTGTAGCTTGAGGCGGCTTGGAGGTGACTATTGAAAGCAGGTGATGAATGGGCATAGCTGCTGGAAGCCGGACTCCCTGGGTAGCAGAGGGACTCGGCAGTGCCACAAAGCAGCTTTAAAAGTGCAGTGTAAAGCTCATCTGTTTGGACATCTTTCATAAAAAACACAGGACAAAAGAAAAGTAAAAATAAAAAATCAATGTTAGTGATTGTTGTGAAGTAACATTTTGTTTATGAATATTTTCGTGGGTTCAGAACACCGATTAGAACATGTTCGAGTATGTGCGAGTATTAGGCAAAGAGCGGTAAATTTCCTCAGTAAGAATTGTTATTATTCTATAACATGACTAACAAAGGATTGACAGTGTATAGAATTTACCATGAAAAACCAAAGGCACCAATACAATAACACTTCGCACGGGGTGATGGCGGTACCGCGATTCTGCCAATTCAGATTTACGCCTTAGCAACATGGGATCCCGAATCAATCCTTAACAAAGAAAAATTATGAAAAAAAAAAACGAAAAAGAAGAATTGCCAGTGATTGAAAAATGAAAACACAAACCTCATTGTAACGTCAGCAGCGTGCCTGGCGAGAGACTGCTGGATGCCAGACTCTTAAGGGGACTGGAGCTGAATTCAATGCCTCTTGTCAGAGAAGCTTGATGTGATTATCGCCCCCTGCTAGGCCCGGGAGAGTGAAGTTGTCTTTTGCTGGCGAGGACGCTGCAGCGGCACTGCGGGATGCCCCCATCGCTGTCCCGGTCCAGGAACAGTGCTCCAGACGCAACAGGGGGTGGGCAGCCTCCAACATCTTCAATAAGGGGTCCGCCTATGTGCACAACTGTGTGTAGATTTGCAACGACGTCAATTCAAGTTGTGTTACAATGATTTTTTTCAAAGTGTGTAGTGTTGTTGCTTTAGGTGAAATTTGGATTTCAGAAATCATACAAGCCCCTTCAACAGCTAAAGTACTTCAAGGTCAAGAATCTATAGACAAGTCATTTATTATTATCTATTACATTTGTGTGTCTATGAAGACATTTTAGTGTATTCCCAGCAGTGACTACATTCCCGTTGCCAATGTGAAAATAAAAAAAAAATCATTGTTTGTTTCTTTTGCCCAAGGAGTATTTCCCTCCTCTTCCTGTCTCCACCAAGGGGCGTGTTGCTTCTGGCTCATATTGACGGATCCTCTGCCATTTATTGATCTATAAATTTGTACAATATGATATTAACAATATGTCTTCCTCAGCAGTGGGATTGAGATTCCTCTTTAGTATTTGTCTTTCTAATGTTTTATTATAACAACAAACAGTATACAGAATTGACAAAAAGCTGTGAAACTTATTCTTAGTTTTCATAGATGGAAACAAAAGTCAGAGCTGTAAACAATATTTTATACTAATTCTACTGACGGACAATCAGATTCTTCATCAGATCAGGCATATTTTTAATACCAAGAAAATGTTTTACTATTGGGGTGGTAATAGGTTCTTCCCTTCTCATCAGTGGTTAGAGGCTGAACTTCAAATGTCAGTGAAGTTGGCTTCAGGTTTGAAGAGCTAAAACCAGATAAAGAAAATCTAAGTTAAGGTAATGGGCCTATCCCACACTAGTAAGATACTGTAAGAATCCTGGATTGTCATACATAACAGGCACACATTGAAATTTTTTTAAATGTACTTTCCTTAATTTCTTAACACTTAAAATCAGCACTTAAAACACTTTGACAGCACTGTACATATCAGTCGTGTACTCATAAGATTTGACCACCCAGGCTGGAGATCAGGGGAGGATACTGCCTTTTGGGTTATCAGGGCATTTCTGCAGATTTCCCCTACATTGTACCACTCACCCCCCTTATTTGCTTTCTGTGCTGTCCCCCTGGAGGCAAAAGGGGTAAAATAAGACTTCAAAGCAAACTCCAAAATAGTGCCTGACACAAACTCATTTCCTCGTGTTACATGTTTGAAGGGGGTTGGCGGGCTCACTACACTGGTATGTGTCTGCACTAGATCACAACAAGAGCTGGTGACGTGACAGCTTTTTTGGTCGATTATGGACATTCTGACATATGGGGTGAGTTTGCAAGAGTTAAAACCAAGACTAACCCAGGGTTAATTCAGGAATTAGACCAAGGTTATATTGGGTCTAAAGCAGAACTAAAACTAGATTAATCAAGGTCAGGACTAGTGTAAATCAAAACAAAACAAGAGTGAAGACTATAGGTTTAAACCAAAATCAAACCTGGTCAAGGTGAAGTCAGAACTAGGATTAAACCACAGGACTAAATTGGGTCTAAACCAGGACTATACTTGGTCTGACCCAGTCCAAACCAGAACAAAACTGTGTCTAAATCGGGATAGCATTAAACTAGGTCTAAATGAGGCCAAAACCAAGGCCAAACAAGGACTAAATTGGGTCTAACTGACTAAACTCAGACTAAACCAGGTCCAAACCAGAGGCCAGAGACAGTATATTTTGACAGGTTGATTATGGACACTTTGACGTAGACTTAAAAGGACCCATATGGGGGCAGAGTTTACAAGGACCTTTCTATGGGTCATGCTGGGCTCAGATGAGATGAGGAAATGGGACCTCATTTTAGAGGATGCTATTAGGAGCAAAGGGCTGCAAATGGATACAGCTTGAAACTAAATCAGGATAGCACCAGGGCGGGATAGTCTGTGCATAAAGTCTGTAAAATGTTGTTGATGGGTTTACTGCAAAGTGAAGTTTTATTAGAAGATTGGGTAATATAAATAAGTTATGGTGTGGACAGGCAATAAATGCCAACCAATGTATGCTTTTTCAAGACACAAATGGACAGTTTAGGCTTGGAGCCGGTCCAAAGCCTTGATTTAAAAGGGTCACTTCATGAAGGGCATCTTGGGACAAACTTATGCCAAAAATCCATTATGTCCATAATCAGTCAGCAACCGACACATTTTGATTTGTCCTCCTGTTACTGCCTGGAGGTCCAGCAAGTAGTCAGCAGCACTGCCACAATTCTAACAAAAAAAATTATTTGCACCACAACCAGCCTTAAATTGGACAATCACAATACAATTTAAAGACATTGCTTGCAGCCTGCTTTATTAAAACACTGGCACAAAGAGGACTGTCCCCCGATGTGATCAGCACTTTTGGCAAATCATTGTCTGGCAACTTCCTACATGTGATACATTTGCTCTGGGCAAGTTTCTTTTTGAATAGGACATGAGAGAGATGACAGAAATGAGACAAGACAAGAAGAAAGAACACTATTTTTTTATTCATGTTTCCTTTTGCTCTTTTACCAAAATAGCACGTTTACAAAACCAGGAGTCTGTGGACCTGATATTGTTTTCACATGGCAGGAGTTTTGATACTCTCGATTGTATTTATTGTTGGTTTATATAAACCATCCCCATCCTTAAGACTATTGTGTGCATGGACAGATGGCCCCAAAAACTGCAGAGAGTTACTGCCTTGAACTTGTCTTGGCTTAAATTCAATCAAGGATTTGACACACTTCTTCAAAGTAAGAAATTATAAACTGGCTGCACATCTGAAACATTGTCTGGAAGACGTCTCCCCTCTCTCCGACTCTTTCTCTTCTCCTTCAAAGAAAAATCTACATCTTAAACTTTCTCACTGACTTTACTTGAAATTGCATCTGTGAAGCTATACATCTCACTCACGGAGCAAGGCAGAATAAAGGTTACCTAATGTCAGTCATATTTGATATGGAAGGTTATGGAGCACAAGCATAATTATCTAATGATCACTAAACAGAAAGATTGAATCTTGAAATAATGAATCTTGTATAAGTCAGAACCAAAGCTGAACCATGCAGGACTAAATCATGTTTACACTAGACTTGAACCAAGACTTAACCAAGAATATGGTGTTTTAACAGCTATAAACTTAGCCTACATATATGAGGAAAACAAAGCTTAATTCAAACCTGAACTTAAAATTAACCATACTAAACTGAACAAGAATTAACTAAACCATAATTTAACAAGATCCAAATAAGGTTTAACCAGGGCTACTCCAAGATCAAACCTTGAGTAAACTATTATACAGTTTCATTTGGCTTATATTTCAGAGATGTTTAGTTAGAATATTTGCTCTTAAAATCTCTCTTTTGACCTCACTATTTCTGACATGCAGTGTACTTTCCGGACCACAAGTTGGTTAGCAGGTTATGGTGCTGTTGCTATGCTCCTCTTTCTGCAGCAGGGCTCATGTTGTGATTGGTCCGTGGGTTCTCCCAGTGAGGATGGGTGGGGGTGCTGCTGTTATTATCATAATGCACCGGATAGGGTTTTTAATAAAAACTTCTGCTTCAAAAGAAACCATTTGCCCCAAACAATATGTCAGATTTTCCATATATTACATTGAGTCATCAGCGTGATACATTTCAATCACAGGTAGAAAATGAAGTTAAGATTATTCATCAAGATTAAATGATATAATATTAGATAAGTCCAGGATGTAATATCACTCATATAATGGAAATATATTAAACTTGGGAAAAGGCAGATGACGGTAATTGGTACAAGCATTCAATCTGCTTAGGAAATTGATACCTGCTGACCAAGACTGCCCATCCTCCCACATATGCATAAACCAACCCTATATATACATATACTTCAAAACAGAAGATAGGACTTTTTAATTGAATTTGGGTGTAGCACTTTATTTGATGTATTTTAAATTGCGACAATACAGTTGCGTATATCAACACAATGTAACTTAGCTTTCTCTTGGGCTACAAGTGATTGACACTCTAGGAGACTTTGACAAGTATATTAACAGAAAATTTAGTAATAGTTTATAGTTTTCAGAACAAAAACTCTATTGCTAATGCTATTTAACACTGTATGCATGTGTGTCTGTGTGTAATAAATTCATGTTTCCGCAAGTGTGAGTTTCATAGTGATAGACAATGAGAATGAGAAGCATTAAGAGTATCAAATATATACATTTCAAACATTATTTAGGTTATAATTTTAACATTCTTACATCCACAAATGTTTCTGTAAAAACAACAAAATGTATACAAATATCTAGATCTGGTCTGAATTTGGGGCCAATTTTAATCCCAAATGATTTTTTATTTGAGGTACGTTTCACAAATTACAGTCATAATTTGACCTTCATGGCACATGTTCCCTAAATTATGAAGAAAATAATAAAACCAATATATACAAATAATCTTGACAAAGCTGTGTATATTCAAACACACTACAGTCTATTTTTGATCCTATTTGGAAAACCCTGGCCACAGGCGGTGTCTAATTTCAGTTTCCTCTGGGCATTTTCATTTGCATAATTCTCTACAAGATGACAAATATCCACTAAAAATTGTGTCTCAAAGATCACAAATGAAAAATATGTTTAAAATTTCAGCGAGGCTAAACCGAGACATCTCCACATCACTGCTGTGGTAAATATAGATCGCATGAAATCCATTGACTTTTTCTTTGCTTCAGGATACATTGATTTTTCCCTTTGATTGTGTTTTCCTTAGATGCAGGAAGAGGAAAAGGAGCTTCAAAACCTGATGTGCACATAATCTTCATGGCAGACATTTCCACAAAAGATCCCAAAACAGAAACTATACCTGCTTGTCTGGAGGTGTGGAGCAGCCAAGGACATGGTATTAGGACTGACTTGGACGAACCTTCTCCCACTAAGGCGAGTGGTAGTAGGACACTTGTTTCTATGGAGCTAAGGGTTTGATCTTTTTGCATTGGCATCCGTTTCCTCCATCTACAAAGGCCTTGAAAGGGAATGAGTAATTTATCTAGTGTGTGTGAATGTGTGTGTGGGTGTGTGTATGTGTGTATTAGGCCTGACCTATTTCTGTATCACTGACATGAGCTTGGCATTTCAGCCTTGGTGTAGTACAGTCACAGGTGTTGACTAAATGTTGTGGCAGAAAACCTACATGACGAAGATATTACCACTTTTTATTAATTGATTTTATTCATTGAACTATTTAGTTCTTGAGTTTTATTGCTACAGTATTATTGGAGTATATTATAAAAAGCATGGACACTATTGTTCATAGTGGTCATTGTATTAAGTTTTTTGTGTCAGTTTGTTTTGCCGATCAAAATCAAACGTAAATTCACAAAAAAATAAAGAAAAAGACTAATTGGTCAGGCCAAAATACTGCTAAATAAAATATCTAAGGTATCTTCAGTTTGCCAACACTGGACAATGAGAACCTTGAGCAGAACAAATTTACCGAATTTATTTTTGTAAAATATTTTTCTCATGAATTTTCCACTGGATTTGTTTGTTTGCCCTCCTGGGGCTGTTCACTTTAGCAAACTACATAAAACGTTATTGAATCAACTAAATGTCCTAAAACATCTGAGGCCTTGTGGGTAAGCATATGCACATGTGAGTTTTTTTATGGTTTAATTTAGTGGTCTTTCTATAAACTATAGTCATTTTCAAAACAATTTATATTATTACCAGTTTAAAAAAAGGAAATGCATTTGTTTTAACTCTTTAAATGACTCACACCGTCTTTCCTGTTTCACAATTTAAAAAGTGTGCTAAACTGCTGTTACCTCATTGAGGAGTGGTCAAGACTTTTATTATCTAATATGAATAACAAAATGGCAGTATTTTTCTCAAAGCACATGAAGATGTCTTATTAAACATTAAATCAAGATTACCACAATACATTTGACAAAATACAGAAGTCTAAATGGTGTAGAACCTCAGGACATTTCCTCATGTAGCCATGGCTTCACCTTGAGGAGCTCCAAAGGGAAGCCTCTATCAAAGCTTTGATGTGAGACGGCAGACTGAGGGAAGTTCAAAGATCACGTCAAGGGAAAGAGAAACAGAGAAAAGAGCCTGAGATGGGACTAGGGGGTGGCTGTGATGGTGGGGGGTGACATGGGACGTCGACTCTGCCGCGGACTCTGGGGGATAGCAAGGAGACACTTAATAAGGACGTGGGCTAATGAGGGACACTGGATACGCACTAAAAAGAAGACTTTGTTGCCAATCATCAAGGCTTCTGAGTGAGAGTGACGCATCGTACATGATCCTATTAAAAACAGGTTTGGACTTGATACAGAAAAAGCCTTTAATAAGAAAAACAGGGCCATGTGAGTATGGTTGTTTACCAGCAGTTAGTTTGCTTTACAGCACAATGTGAACCAAAACAGGATGCTATTTTTTATAATAATTATGTGGGGATGTGGGGGTGTTTGCAATTTTATTTGGTCATACTAAAAAATCCAACCAGATGGAAGATATTGTTTCAGAAAGTATGGAAAATTCTATTTCATGATTTTATGCTAAAAGATTTTTGGGAAAGGTTTAGGAAGTTGTCATTGGCCCTCATTGGTCATTTTATTGACCGTGTATTTAATAAAGTGGCCTTCTGTTGATACTTCATGTTTTGCTGCAACAAGTGGTTTCCTGACCTAATTTCTTTCTATCATCAAAACATTTTCACCTATAGAACTGCCACTCACTGTATATTGTACCTTTTGTAAAAAAAAAAAAAAAAATGTCTGTGAACACTAGACATGGTTGTAAGTGACAGGTCCAGAAAATACTCGAAATGGTCCACCTGGCACCAACTATGTTCAAAGTCACTCAAATCACATTTTGTATTAATTTTCATGGTTGGTTCAGACTTTACCAGGGTTGTCTTGAACATAAGCGCATGACTACGTAAACCCATTGACTTGAAGCAGTATGATAGACTTGCGTTGAGTTTATGTGCAGGTACTGTAAATAGGTCTACCTAAAAATAAAGGGGCTAGTGAGTGTATGTAATCAAATGCAAGAATACTACATTGTTTGCAGATAGAGTTGACTGATATGGTTGAAAGTGTAATGCTGTTTTTGATTGTCAAATGCTAGTGTGTATGATTGCACTTGTTTGGCATAGTATAGTATTGTATAGTAAGCAGGCCCACAGGGAGAAGGTGCGGGTGAGAACTGACATTCCCACATGAAGCCCTCATTAAGTCCACGTGATGAAGGGAAGACTGGTTTAGATTCACAGCCATTCCCCAGCGCTGGTTCAGTTGGTGCATCTGAAAAGACCTTGTGATAGGAACAGCATGCTCCAGGAAATTGGACCCAGCTGCATCCCAGTTGTTTGTTTCAACCCTTTATCCTCTGAATCACTCCCTCTTTGCACTTTCAGACCAGAAAACTAAAAGATCAAAAATGCTATATGCCAAAAATGCCTGCTACACATAAACTGTATACAGTATGTGGTTATGTGTTTATAGATTTTGTTTAAGAGCATCATCCTGTAGATACTATTTATTGAAAAAAACAATGCAAATATTAGAGGTGACTGGATATGTTTTAGCCAGTTGCTGTAACAACTCATTTGACATGCTTGCATCAACAGTGCTATTGACAGACCAAAACTGCACATTTCCATCACTAGAAATGCAGACTCAAATAGATAAGCTAGTTCTGTGCAAGCTGAACTTTTGTGACCTTGTAAAAGGGAAAAGAAGACCTATGACAAAGATGTGTCTCTGAGTGGTAAACTATTTGTTTGAGTGATGAATGTAGATAAAAAATAACAAATAATTTGTTGATTTGAATTTACAGATTTGTTTTTTCTTTTTTTCTGCATGTGGGATTATACAGTATGTGAAAGATGGCAGACTCCCATGTAAAAAAAAAACTCAATACATAGCTTTTGTTCGTAATGTTAAGGCTGGTCAGAATCTACAGTGCAGCTTTGAACTCTATCTAGTTAAATATATGTGTTCTCCATGGTCTGTGAAACAAACAATACATAAATCTTTTCTCTTGTTTAGTGGTTTCTTTGGGAGTTTTTTAGCTCAATGTCTTTGTCAGCCGTTACAGGAAAAACCCAGGCACTTGGATGATCCCAGCACATGTTTTGAAGTGATGTGTCAGTTTGATGTTTGCAGATCCAGTGACTAACCCCGCTGACACATTTCCTCATTTAGGCCTATAATAATGTCTTAAGCAAACCACTGGAAGTCAAGTTGTTTATGTCATTTTTAACAAGTGGAAATTTACTCTATCTCCATGATCTGTTTCATGTGTGCTACGCCCTGTGATGAACTTGGCGTTTTGTTTAGTCCTTCAGGGTGATCCTATGTATCATGAGGGAATAATCTGGCTAACACCTCAAGAAGTAGGTCTACACCCATCACAATACACAGGCACCTGACTTTTCTTATACTATTACTATCCCAGACAACATATTATTTACAATGATATCACTCATTCACTTGTGAGTCAATATCTATAACTTTGCTATATACAGTATGTATGCCAAGTCATTTACCATATAATTTGTAAATAGTAAATTATGGCTGGTTTCAAAGCAAGTGGCTCCTCCAACCACCACCGCACCAATCACAGGACTATATTCATTCGTACGGAATGTGGGTTAAGTGTCTTGCCCAAGGACACTACAACAATATGTGCAATAACCGCCCTACGGTTTGTTGTTGTTGTTAACACATTGTGTACTCATCTATGGTTGTGAGAAGTTCTTAGTGATCTTGACATGAATGCGAAAGCTATTACATGAAGTCATTTTATAGGCTATGCTCTAATTCAAACATAATTTCACTGTTTCAGCATGTCTGTTTGTTTGAGCTAACTCCTGCATCCTTGTGTTAAAGTGGTTCAGTTTTTCCCAGAGTTAATAAGGGAAGTGCTGACCTAAACATGAGGTTAGGACCTTTTATTACTTGTGGTCCAGTAAAACAGTTATGGGTATATTTTTAGTCTATTTTAAGAGTTTTTAGCATTACAAAAGCCAAGACTCAACAATGCCCCTTGAAGAGCAGCAAGACATGGAAAGCTTGATGAATGTAATTAGACAGACGGCTATTAAACAATACAATAATGTTAAGTGTGGAGCAGGTCCCCCAGGCTATCACAGACCACCAATAGGTTTTTAATAGACTCCTGTTTGGCTCGCCACCAGTTTTATACCTGCTGATATGTTCATGTTGTTCTCTGTATAAATTATCTCCATGCTTTTATTGGTTTCCCCAAAAGTAAAGTGCAAAATGATGTATCCATAGGTGATTTATTATTTAAAATGAAAGTAAATGGTCATACTTGTCTCTATTCACGTTAGCCCTGTTAGTACACCTTGTCATGCTAGTAGATGACATCAAGACAGAATAGAGTGGGTGTAAAGTAAATCAAAACAAGTTTGAAGAGGAAATACAATCTTGAATTAAGTTAAAAGGCTTTTGTCAAACATCTTTTTGTGTGTCACAGGAAACGTCTGATTGCTGACAGTTGATGTGCTGTGGTTGTGGTTTGTGTAAGTACAGATAATCTTGAGTATTTGTGTTTTTAAAAAACAGATAACAATAATTTAGTTGTGTTTGAGACAGTGTTTGGACTTCTGCCCAGAGCCTCTCCGGGTTTTACAAGACATGGTTTGTAAAGTGCAAGACGGAGCAGACTGTAAATTGTAATTCCAATGAGCCATGGCTTTCTCTTTTAGAGCAGTTTCATCGAGAAGTGAAGCCTCAACCTTTCAATTAGAGCCCATAATCATAACTCAGGTCTGACAGCTCTGTCCTGCTTCTATTTATCCTAATGTTTCACTAAACAAATACCATCCCAGAGTCACTGTACTAACATGTAAACATCAACATTATATATAGCTCACTCTCATCTCTGACATAACTGCCATGCCACTTCTCAAATACGACCCTCTAGGGGCAGACGCCCTCTCCTTTTAAGTCCTCCTAATGTTTTGAATTCAATGTGAACCAGTATAAAGCAACAATAACAGGAAATACTGCCAACAGAGCGGAGACACAAAAAACGACCATCTTTCAAGACCTTTCCTCATCAGGCTTTTCTTTGTAATTTTGGTTTCTCTTATGTTTGACATCAAAGATGTTGAAATTGTTTTCCCGATGTTGTGTACTCTGTAATTATTAATCTGCCTTATACAAGTCGACTGCCTTTGGGGCAAAGACACAAAGGCCCCTCTGTGGATCTCTGATGTGGAGCAGC
Source organism: Hypseleotris bucephala (assembly GCA_036025885.1). NCBI lineage: Eukaryota > Metazoa > Chordata > Actinopteri > Gobiiformes > Eleotridae > Hypseleotris > Hypseleotris bucephala. Next base: position 2,076 of record JAVQKG010435621.1, on the reverse strand, counting down.
TCACAGGGAAGAAATAAGCCAAAACGGAGGAAATGTGCAGCGCTGCCACCAAACTAAAAGTGTGAACTTTCAGACAATAGCTGTAAACTTTGAAAGACAGAGAAGAGAGCACCATTGAAGGCTGAAGAATGAAAGACATGAAGCGGTCTGTGCAGAAAGAGAAGATTTAAAAGTGCTTGTTGTGACAGTGCCAGGTGAAGACACACTGATGATATGCAGTAATGAGGCCCTCATTTTCCACATTCTCTGCTCCTACATTCTTTGTTACACCTTGAACTGATTAGTCGCCATTCAAACAGTGTCTGTGCATCGTGTGTGGACTCCAGATGATTATGACAGCTCTGCACACAGACTTTCACCATTTGTTCTTCTGCTTTTACTGTAGAGCTCTTTGTGTCTACTGTAAAACTCCACCAAACTCCAATGAATTAAAATGGTGTCTGTGTATGCTGCACTGACAGGTTGTGAGAGATGACCTTGATAGAAGAGCTGCAGCCTTGGAGCACTGTCCTTGTGAACAGAGAGAGCACAAAGATGACAAAATCAGGTTTTTATTTTTTCAATAATCAGAGAGGCCACGTTGTCTTGGATTTTAAGCCCATGGACGAGTGCCTAAAATGTATATTGTATTTGCCAACACAATCTTTTTGAGTGGAGTGTGCATGCCTTTTCCACGGCTTAAAGACGTGCATGTCTAAAAAGAATTGCCCCAAGTAAATAAATGTGAGAGGGCCTACAGCCCTCGACTATAAATGACCATTGTCTTGGACATCCCCTGTTTTAAGGCCCATAGTTGGTAGGGTTTCCGACTACTGTGGCCCCCAAAGAAATAATTAATAATTCATAAAAATGGGTCTTCAAACCTTGCACCATGCTTTCAACTAAGTTAGCCACAACTGACTGACACAACTCCAGTCCACTCTTGTTTACCATCAAAGCCCCTTTCATGATGTTTTTGTTACAGTCCTATTTGAAAAGTGCATTATGTGGCAGCAGACGTCTTGTGCCTTTTCACAGTATGTCTGGAGCAATCTGAATTTTACCTTGCTCGACTGCTGCGTGGCTTTATGGAGGAGGAGGAGAGCTGACATGGCGGCTACACTGAGGTGCTGATAGCGAAATCCCATTAGCTCGCCTCCCACTGTCGCCAAACTGACTTCAATGGTAGAAGAGCCAGAGCAGGTGGGTGGTCTGTCACTGCGAGAACAACCTGCTCCAAGTCTTTGCAGATGTCGGGCTGTTCTTGCTACGCCTGTCACTGGTGTGTGTGTGTAGCATTGATGTGGACAAGCATTGATGGTGAAGCAGAGTTTTTATTTTTATTTTTTTTATTTGAAGCCCACGTTTTTGAAGTGATGGACAATAATTGAGAGCAAAAACATCTTCAGTGCTTGAAAATAAAAAACATCATTGGACTGGAAAAGTGCTATTAAAGGGACCTAACTTGAGTTTTATGAGCTTTCTACCATGTTATTTCCTCATCAGAAAAGTTGAAATTTGTGCATATGAGAAATCCTTCATGCTGAGGTGCTGATCTTCTCAAGTGCTGAAAGCTCCTGAGTCCACTTTGGTACTCCACCTTGTTACGATATTGTTTGTAGTGTGCAGCATTGATGGTGAAGCTGAGGTTTTTTTGTTTGTAGTCTGGGGTTTTAAAATGGCACACTATAATTAAGAGAGAAAACATTTTAGGAGTTGAGACAGAAGAGACACCACAAGGGCACACAACTGAACAAAGATTGAAGGCTTTTCAGAGATTTCTTACGTACATGTAGTTGTACATAGTTTTATGCACCCATGTTTGAGTAATACTGTATGCTGAAACATACTTGGAAGCTTAAAACATATGTCACCTTTCTACTGTACATATGTGCATAAATCTACCTTGCTAATACTTTTTACCGACGCCAGGAGGTTATGTGATCGCCTCCGTTGGCGTGTGTGTGTGTGCGTGTGCGTGTGTGTCTGTGATCAAGATTACGCAAAAACTACTGCACAGATTTGGATGAAACTTTCAGGGAAGGTTAGGACATGTCCAACAAAGAAGTGATTAAAATTGGGTACATCTGCGATGAA
>JAVQKG010435590.1:0-14279 GCA_036025885.1 Hypseleotris bucephala | reverse complement strand
TTTTTTTACATAGACTTTCCATTATTAGCCATTACCCATTTACTTCACAGCGGATATATCCTTCTTGAAAATCCTTAATTACATTGCCTCAGTGGTCAAAACAGGATTACATTTGGTGGTCCATTGTGCCTTGATCAGCCTCCTCTGTTAGCAGTCTACACATGACAATATTTGCCTTTCAATCTCCTAGCTTTGATCTACCATTTAATATGCATGATAAGAATTGTTGCTCTGTCCAGGTTGTGAATCTGAAGATAAAAAGGGTAAATTAGAAAATAAAGATGACAAGTATATGTACTGTAAAAGAAAGGAAACAAAATGGCCGACTCACTTGAAAGTTGTTGTTGTAGTTGTCTGACCAGCGCTGCAGTCTGTTGCTGCTGTTGGGTCTGTTGCATTCCCTGACGCTGAAACTGGAGAAATAAAAACAAGAGGAAAGACAAGATAAGCTCACAAAACCATGCAAGCGTGTATATATATATATATAATGTGTATATATATATATAATGTGTATATATAATGTGTATATATATATAATGTGTATATATAATGTGTATATGTAAATGATTGTGTAAAATACTGCCATCTATACCAAGAAACGTTTTCAGGCTATATCAAATTAAACTTAGATTTGGGTAATTTAAAATTTATCTGCTGAAAGTAAAAAACATTCTCAAAGTAATCCACAAATGTTAAAAATTGTACATTGTCCATTTTTACCAAAAATATAAGCAATGTGTGTTTAAGAACCTAAAGTAAATAATAACAATAACACACTGGATTTCCATAGTGACATTTTAGATACCCAAAGCTTTACATTGCATTATTCATTCACTCTCCACAGTCGGCGGTGGTTATGATATTACTGTAGCCACAGCTGCCCTGGGGCACACTGACAAACGGCCTCTCCAACCAACACCAATCACACTCATACTCAACACATTCACACACTTATGCACTGCTCTAGTGCCAGCCCAATTGAAGTGTGGGACATACCAAAGGCTGCATGCCGAGGCCCTGGTTCTGGGCCTGTCCCGGAGGGGGCACAGCAGACACCTGTTGTTGTTGTTGTTGTTGTTGTTGGACCTGTTGTTGGGGCGGGACCTGCTGCGGCTGGACCTGCTGCTGCTGTTGTTGTTGTTGTTGTTGTTGTTGTTGCTGCTGCTGCTGCTGCTGCTGCTGCTGCTGCTGCTGCTGCACCTGCTGGGCCTGCTGATGGGACACAAGAGCACAGGGAGGCTTTTACATTAACTGTATACCGAAAAACTGTCAAAAAAACATGCCTCCAATTAGAGTTGCACCAATACCGATACTGGATTAAATATCGGTGCCGATCCAGGCCCAAAAGCTGGATCGGTGGATTGGTAAATGAAGCCGATACTGGATCCGATATTATTTATTACACTTTATCCTAATTATGAGCAGATAAGTAAGGTGGCAAATTAAATTGTATTACACTGTAACTCTCAGAATACAAAAGTAATTCATTTTGAGGGTCATCCGGTCTGTCATATTATGGATTAATATTTTTTGATAATACCATGCCTTTAGTTTTTGCATTAGTATCGGTGAATATTGGGTATCGGCCGATCCACAAAGCCCAAATATCGGCATCGGTATTGGGACTGAAAAAGCTGGATCGGTGCATTTCCACCTCCAATGATATCATTAATAAAGTTACATCAGCCTTGTTTAATCTAAAGCAAACAAATAAAACATACCAAAATAGCATACAGTATAAAATTCATACAAATGAGGTTACCACAACAGAAAACAAAGATCACATTCACACACATGCCCTTGGTGCTTACAGCTTCTAGAAATGTACGTAACTCTAGATAGTGTTGGATTCGATAGACTTTATACATATAGGTATACAATTTTATCCCTTACCATATATATAGTGTGTTTATTATCAAGTGAAACAGACTGAGACTTACTCTGAGGGCCTGCTGTCTGAGGTACTGCTGCTGCGCTGCTTGTTGCTGCTGCTGTTGTTGTTGCTGCTGCTCTGCTATCATCTGAGGTCTGATACTCGGATGGACTCCCTGACCCGCCATGTGACCCAGGCTGTGCATAATCTGGTTCTGCTGCATTGGTTGATGGCTGAACCTAAGCACAGAGGGTAGAGAGGACAGTGGGATTAGATTATCATCGCAATGCATTATAGTCAACGGTAAAGGTTTTCATTCATCTAGGTACAGTTCATTCTGAAGGTTGAAAAGGGCATCTGGACAAGGTTTTTAGTGTAGAGAAGCTTTCGCCTGCTGGAGAAGTCTACTGGAAATTGCAGACGAAAGCTTTTCTACACTAAAAACCTTGCCCTTTTCAACCTTCTGAATGTATTATAGAAAATTTGGCAAGGCAAGTTTATTTGTATAGCACAATTCATAGGTGCTTTAGAAGTTAAAGTACAATTAATTTAATTATTAATTATTAAACAATTACAATCAGTCAAATTAAGATTCAACAATTTAAAATTAAAAATAAAAACAGAAGAGTGCAGATAAAAGAAGTACACTCAGTTACTAAACAGAACCGTTTTCTGCCTGGACTTAAACATTATGAGAGTAGAGGCCAGGCTAACATCAGGAAGTTACCCTGTGCAGCTTGTCAAAATGAAACTACACAGTCTCCTCACAAAGCATGAGTACAGTAATGTGCACTGACCTCTGTATGTTATGTGGATAGTTTGGTGCCTGCTGGTGAACATAGCCACTAGGCCTGGGTTGCATTTGCCGAAGAGGGTCCACCATGGCTGGGTTGGCTCCGGGATGACTTCCCTGGAAGTTCTGGTTTCCATAGGATGTAGGAACTAACCCGCCACCTTGAGGATGCTGCTGCTGCATCCCACCGTGAGTCCCATACGTGGTATAGCCCTGAGATGTGGAAGAACCACAAGAATATTTACAACACAATTCTTTAATGAGGAGCCAAATGATAATAACTACACACTCACCTGGTTTGCCTGCATTGAACTATATTGTTGGTTGGGATTCATCTGCCTCATCTGACCCATGACATTCTGGTTCTAAAGGTTATAGAAATAGAAGAAGTTAGCACTGTCAAACATGGTTTTATCCTGTGGTGGAGTGTGTGAAGTCAATTTGATATATATTTTTTAAGTTTAAGAATAAGAATGGTGGGGTTTATGTTAACTTTAAAAACATGAATACAGTATATACCAAATACACAAAATAACCCTGTAGTCAATCACCAGTCGTTGTGCATTAGAATAAATGAGTGTGTGACCAGTCAGAGACTGACTCACCAGTCTGACCTGTAGCTGGTGCCTTAGCATCTGTGGCACACTGGGCTGGGGCTTATAGCCCATAGGATACTGTTTGTCCATGCCCATCATTCCAGGCATGTTTGCCTGCATACCAGGCATCATTCCCTGGTAACTGGGCCGCGTGGGCATTATTTTGTTCATTGGAGGGTTGCGAGGAGGTCTATATGGAGGATCTAAACCAGGACCACCTGAAGAAAAGAAATACTTTGTGTTAGAGAAACACATTCTTGACAAATGATGCTGCTGCTTGTGGCAGTTACTGACCTGGAGGCAGAGGCTGGTTCTGAGTGTACATGCCCATGCCCTGCTGACCGTACTGTAGTCTGTACGGGTTTGGCATGATGTCTGTAGACATAGTAGTTCCATAGGGAACACTGCTGGGTGCGCGGGTGTACTCCTAAGAAAGAAACACATGTGTTTGTAAATGTAACCTTGTGGCTGTAACTTGTACTGTGTGTCTTATATGTGACTAACCTCAGTCTTATTTGAGGGGGTCTTCTTCTTCTTGTTGGCCTTCTTCTTGTTGGAGTCGGAGGTCACATTTGGGACGTTCTTTTCGGACTTGCCGGCCTCCATCAGTTTCTTGTCCGGTTCCTGGGACACGGGGGTCAGAGGCTCTTCCTCCTCCGGCGGCAGGGGGAGGGGCTCCAGGTAATAGCTGCGAGGTTTAGGCTTCAGGTGGGTGTGGTACAACAACAAACGCTGCTGCTCTTCAAACTTAGTGACCTTACGATCCACACGCACTGTACCAAACCAGCCCCAGGAGAGGGGGGCAGAGTGTTTCAGACCCTCAAAGACATCCCAAGGAGAAATCTTCTGCTTTGTTGACACTTGAAGACCCTGAGGAAGAGTGACAAACATATTTTACAGATATTTCTCTGTCTACTGTATGTTAAAAAGTCAACCAGTGTCACATCATAAAAATATAATAGGCTTTACCTCCTTTTCAAAACCAGCTATCTTGTTGCCCTTGGTGTCTATGAGAGAGCCCTGAGGTTCACAGGTAATCACATCACGTGTTTGCTTTGGCAGCGGCAAGAGCTGACGAACCTTTTCTAAACTTTCAGACTGACGATCACCGAGCTCTTTCTGCAAATACAAAGACATAACAAGAAAGGTAAATCATAGTGGATAGTTTTTTTTTTTTTCAATGACTGGGGGTTAAGTGTCTTGCCCAAGTACACATCAATAGCATGAACTTGGCTAGAACGAGTATCTACCAGCCAACCTTCTGATGAATCGATATCTTTTTTACAATTTCAATCAAATTAGCTAACCCGTTTCATGTAATATCTACTGTTAAAAAGCTAAAATCAGACCATGGCAAACGAATGATATGTTACAGCTTAGAGATCCAAATATGTCAGTCTTACCCTGAGCTTTTTGACCAGGTTCATGTAGGCTCTCTTATTCTCCTCCATGCTCCCCTGTGAGATACTGGACATGTCCGCGGCCAGTGTCCCGTTTATCAGCACACTCAACATGTCCAACACTGTGGTGAAGAGTTCACTGTAAAACAATAAACAAGCTGTAAGTAATGTCAGCAATTATATATCTCATTAAAGTTCAATCTAATCCACTTTGTTTATACAGCACATTTTACAAACAGAAAGTTTCTAAAGTGCTGCATAAAATAGAACATAAAATAAAAAATAAAAAAATCAAAGAATAAGAGTTTTTGGATGTCTGAAACTTACTTATTGGACTGCATGTCCACTGTGCCGCTGCTGATGATGTCCAGAAGTAAAACGGCCCACTCTGTCGTCTGCTGAGTGCTGCGCTGAACTGTGTCAAACATGCCTCCCACCTGCACAACAAAACATCAGTCACATTCAAGCACATACTACAGGGTACTACCTACAGTGTCTTATGTGTGGAAACGTTAAGCCTTTTCACACCACACACATTAATTAAGACCAATTTTATTGAAGCTGTGCTGATTTGTAACATAACAGAAATTGTGCAGTAACTTGAGAATAAATCTTTCAAATTTGGCAGCATTTTAAAAGCTAGACTAAAATTAAAAACTGAATAACACTGCAATGAACAAAATGTAATACTTGCCAAAATGTTAAAAACTATAGATCTCATTTTGCACACTTTCAAATGTATTTAATTTTCAATACTCTCCCAAGTAAAAAAAAATAATAATAATTTCACCAAAACTCTCGCTTTTCAAAGTGTTTACCAGATTGAGTCGTAGTTTGAGAGCCTCGTGCATCATCTGTTTGGCTTTGCAGTCGTCCTGGTACTGGTCCTCTCTCCAGTTGGTGACGATCTGCTGCACCTGACTGTAGAGAGAAGTGAGGAGCCCCTCCCTCTGTTCATCCTGCCCCTTTAAACAGGTCAGCACCAGGGACAGGAAGGGCTGCTGGCTCAATAGAGACATACTGTAGGGAGAGAAAATGTAGGGTTTATTATCAGTGAGACTTGTGAAGATATATGCTCAAATAATAGAAAATAAGTTGCCAAAGCTCTGGAGTTGTGAGGCTGGATTGAAAAAATAACCCTTATAAAATATGTACCTTTTCTGCTTCTGTCTGTCTCTCTCTTTGCGAGAGGATGAGCCCAGGTGCTGTCCTTTCTCCAGCTCTTCTCCTGCAGCCTTCAGGACATGGCCTTGGACCGTCGTCGGGAGTTTGGCGATCAGAGGAGCCACCAGCCACACTCCGGACCGCTCCGACGAACTGGAGAGGCAGGAAGAATATTACAATATGTGTTATTTGTGTTCAGGGTTGGTACAACTTTTATTAGATGAAATTCAAGCACTTTTCAAGCTATATGTTTAGGTATTTTCAAGTGCCATACAACTGGACAATTGATGGTTAAAAATATCATGAAATAGTTTGAAAAAGAAGACAAAAGTAAAATAAATTTCAGGGAAGTTCCTAATACAGGGTTCGTAAAGTTGTTTGAATATTAATTTTTAAGGTGGAATAATTTTTGACACAAGTCATTTGTTGTTATACAAATTGTTTAAAAGAAATAATTATTTTCAAGTTCTTCATTATAAATCAAAGCACTTTTTGAACCTTGAAAACACATTATTTTTAAAGAATTTCAAGCACTCATACAAACCCTGTTTTAAAGAAAAAGTGGAGTGTAGTGACAACAAGACTAACCTTAGAATAGGCTTCATTTTGCTGGTGGTGCTACTGTTGCTGGAACCAGAGCCGCCTTGAGCCGCTGCTCCGTTTCCTGAGGGGTTGTTGGAGTTCATTTCGGCAGATTTCTGAAAGACCTCGATCGTAGCCTTGGCAATATTCTCCAGCAAGGAATAAAGCTCCTGTAGAAACACAAAGCAAAATAATAGTTTAGCAAGTGTACAGTAAATTACAGAAAATGCTTGTGCTTCACATTATTAGAAAAATAAGATGCATGCTATACTGTAACTAGTTAGATAGTCTATTATTGATCAAAACTTATGAAGATTTAAATCTGGACTAATTTGTGTCTAAACCAGGACTAACTCTTAACAAAAATGTAATTATGTTTTATTTTTAAAGATCTGATAGGACAAAAGTTTGTAAAAATGTCAGATCAAGACCATAACAACATTGTGTACACTACTTTAACACTGATATTGCTTTTCGTAATATGGGAGTAATGATACATTTGTGATACAGGCCTATTGCACAGCCCTAAAGTATGCATTCAAAGCTAAAGGGAAACTTACATTGTTGGAGCTTTGTTTAATCATCAGCTGAAGTTCAAGAGATGACTGCCTCATCGTCCACTGATCCATGTTCTACAAACAGACAAACACATGTATACCAGACAATTATGTTGCGCTTTCATGGTGCACCACATAATGACCATTAGGGGGCAATAACACTCCATTGACATGATTGAAAACATTATTAATCAAATGAACTGCCTCGCCAAAAAACAACTCCTGCTTAGTTAAATCCAAGTACCTGGATTTAACAAAGCAAATAGGAACACCCTATAGTTGAATACAGTCTAGGTTCAGCAACTTCCCAAAAAATGATGTCAGCTGACTACCCAAATATGCTGAATGACCAGATTATGCCATCAATTGATTTTTCTTCCCGGATTTCACAGGCATATTCCAAGATGACAACAGCAGGATTCATTGGGCTCAAATTGTGAGTGATTTAGGCAGTATGAGACATAATTTTCCACACATTGATTGAGTCCAGACCTTAACCCCATTGTGGATCTTTGGGATGTGTTAGAGAAGGCTTTTGGATGGAAATACATTTTGTGACATTGCAGAAGCTAATCAAAGTAATCTCACTAATGAAAGCGATGAGGTCCAAACAAATATTAGTGTCTGAATTTTCTTTTGTCCGGGCAGTGAATTTTTTTATGGTGAGTGTGTCTGCAAATAAATTAGTGACATTGCAGGAGCTTATCGAAGTAATTCTGCTAAAAAGCTAAAGGTGGTCCAACTAACAAAATATGTAAGTATGTGTATGTGTGTGCATATGTGTGTATGTCCGTGCATGTGTGTATGTATGTATATATGTGTGTGTATGTGTGTATACGTGTGTCTGTGTGTGTATATTGTGTGAATGTATATGTCTGACCTGGAGAATGCGTTTGATGCGTTGCCGTTGGGGGTTGTCTCCGTCATCACTGTCCAGTTGGCGATGGGGGTAACAGATGAGCTGCAGCAGCCTCTGGGCCTGGATGTTCACAAGGACCGGATCCTGGAGTGCACTGCTGTCCTCCGAAAGGGACTTCAGACAACGCTCTCCCACCCACTCCTGGAAACAAAACACAGGAGGAAGATATGAGGCTAATGTGGATAGACAAGGAAATGTGAGGGAAAAACTGTTATAGATACTGTAAATAAAAGATAACAGCAAAGTAAATTCCACACATGAACTCACATCTATTTTGATTTTGAGATATTGAGAAATTTCATTAGTTCACTAGTACATGTAATGACAATAAAAGCTTCTAATCTTATCTATAGCCTGTCCGTCCTGGGAGTGGTTCTCACAAAGCTTTCCCTTTTTCCCATAGATGTTTTTTTCTAGTTTTCCCTTGCCATTGTAAGGGTCTAAGGACAAGAAATGTATACAATTTGAGGTTTGGTCCTCAATTCTCTACTTTCCGGTTAAAGACCCATTTATTTTTAGAAAGTTGTGAAGAAAGACAATTGTTTGACAAAAGTTTGATTTGGTTATCTGTAGTTCTAAGAAAATGTGTGGCCCTACTTGATACCAGGTAAAAAGCACAGAACTTGGTGGCAATACAAAGACTTTTAATCATTTCTAACTAATTCACTTTGTCAAGATAGTTGCAGCTATTGTCTCACCTGTTGGCAGATGGTTTTCAGTACGTATTTTGCGTACACATCGAGGCTGGCAGTTTCGATGGACACATTACGGCCATCGGAAATGTCATCGAGACCAGCGGGGTGAGAGAGTCCAGAGGCCCTCAGTTCAGCATCACCTGGAATACAGACAGACAAATATCAATGACCAACACTTAAGTAAAGAAGAATGCTACAAACTTTGAACTTTAAATAGTTAGTCTGTGAGTTCTGACCCTGTTCTATAATGTAAAGCAGGTAATCTGTCATATATTAATTTAACTTTAGACCGTCTCTTGGCCTCTACAGTAACATCAAATCAGACTTTGTGGGTTACCACTTTGACCAATAGTAGTCGAGTTTTACTTTAGTCCCTTCTCTGGCCTCTACAGACTACAGACAACCTGCTTTATATCATAGAACAAGGTCAGGTAACTTACAGACTACTACCTTTAACATTTTAACAAGCCACTATTTAAATAAAATCATATTACTAAACAAGTCTCCTTACCAAGCATAAAGACAGCCTTCAGAACCGCAAACACAGCTCCAACCACGATACTGTTCTGGGAAGCAGCGAGAAGATGGCGATCACATGAAGACCGGATCCCTACAGAGGACTTATCTGAAAGACATTGAAATTTATATCATAAAAAATCAAATACAACTTCAGGAAGCAAAAGAGCAACAGGACTTTCTTACACACAGTTTGCCATTCAGGTACATAACAGCATTTTGTGTATCTTACTCCCTGACAATGGGCCGGGATAAATAAATAAATATTAGGATTTGGCATGTGAAAGTAACACTAATAAAGAAAGTAGTTAAAACAAAACAATAAAACATTCCCCACAAGAACCTCCCTGTTATCCAGCTACGTACAAACAATATATTTGCAAAGTTAAAGGGAGAAAAGAATTGCAATAAAAAAAAAACTCAATCATAAAAAAATCACCTTATATAAGCAACTTTTAGCAACAACAACATACAAATTGAGAGTGTAGAATACCTGACTTGGTGCCGTCCTGGGGCACTGGATTTCGCTGAGGAGTCTTGAACAGGTGCAAAAGGATTCGACAAGTCAGTCTGGCCCCTGGTTCAGAGTCTTGCTCACTACAAGCTGGAAAATTACGTTCAAGGAAGATGTAAGTAATCTGAAAATGGCTAATACTATATATACATGAATCAAAACAACCCATCTAAATTTAAATCTTGTCCTAGATATCACATAATAAGCCAAAATGCAGAGAAAATGTCCATAGATGAGTTTTACTTTAGTCCATTCCGTGGCCTCTACAGACTACAGACAACCTAATTTACAGCTTAAACAAGATCTCATAGTTAATTTTAGGCATTTTCTATTTTTTACTTTTTTTTTATTTTAGAAAACTTAGGGACAACTACCTTTTACGTTCTAACAAGCTACTATTTAAACAAAATCAGTATCAGTACCATCTAAATTTAAATCTCGTCCTAGATACCCTATTATGAAAAGGAAATATTCATAGATGTTGTTAGAGAGAGGGAGGGAGAACAAAGAATTTGTTGCAAGCAAGCAATATAAAATTTGGCTTGTGCTGGTCTGTTGAAAGCGGCCAAAAACATGGCTGAATGAGGTTTTGTTTCTGAAGCTGAGAGGAAAAGGAGATTAGCAGCACAGAGAAGCACTGGCCAAGGTACAAAGGACACCAAGGCTTTTTGAAGCTCTATCAAATACATGCAGGCTGAAATGTACTGCTCATTAATTTACAAAATCCCTGAAAATTGATTATATTATGAGCTTGTTTTCAGACAGTGTGTTTGAAGCAAGCATTAAAAAGTACAACCAGGAAAATCTACCCCAGCCAGCCATCAGAATTTTCTTTAAATATTAAGCTTTTTCAGAAATGATGGACTAGTAACTCAGTTGACTAATCGGTCAGTGAGATTTTAGTCAACTAAAACTATATTATTATTGTATGCATTGTATTGTATTGATTAACAGCATTACTAAAGCTGGTCTAATTTATTACTTGATATCTCTAATAAAAGTTACAAGTCATGGTTTTTGTGTTTCTATGACTTTATACTGTCAAATTTACTTAACTAAATACATGTTTTACACTCTTACAAGTCCCTTCCCAAAACTGCCTTAGTCGATGCATCGTTCTTCTGGGCATTACTTTAGACTAGACTAGAGCACTAACTTGTCCCATCTCAGACAAAGAGTTACAATTGATTCTAGCATACAAGGCAAGCCTCCACATTTGTTAATCCATTTTCAGAATATGCTTTGCTAGGTACTGTTTAGGTGCTTTCTTACCAGCATTAAGAAGGGAAGGGATGGCCACACAGCGAACCAGGTCTTCAAGAAGTAAGCACTGTCTCGCAATCAGGATGGCTACGAATGTCGCCAGAGAATCGTGAAAGGACAAATCGCTAACCTGTGACGCAAAGTTCAGAGATTTTAATTACAAAAAGTAACCAAAAAGAGAATAAATAGCAAATTGCAAAGTGAATAAAGCATCTTACATCAACATTACAGAGCAAATCATTGAATCCACAGTTGCCATTGTTGGATGAGCAGCACAAAGCCTTAAGGACGCCAAGCCACTCAGCACTTAGTGAGCGACAATACGCTGTCAGCTCCGCACACAGGATCCCGATATCATTCACCCTAAAAAGAAGAAACACAAATCTTACAAAACAAATCCAATGAAAAATGATTTGTGAGACTAATAAGAGACAGTTAGCCTGGTTTAACATCCCCCAACCACTTTTTTTGTGGACTGACAAATCATGAGCCTTTTGTGGGCAGCAGCAATGTGTGTTTTGTTGCCCATGTTGTATATAAATTTTACTACTGTTAAAAAGTGATGTGCATGCATGTCCAGCTTTTTAGTGTCATGTATAGTGTTTCTGATCGGTATACAATACATAGGTAAACTTTGCATTAAAAACTGAAAGCAATCAACAAGAGACCACACTAACATCTTTGATTATAATAGGAAAAGACACTGGTCAGGTTAAGGCTAAGAGAAAGTAAGAACTGACCTCTCTGGATCCCTGTGGTCCACGCACACGTCCATCAGAACATTACACACAAAGCTGTAGCGGTTTGCCGGGCTGTCGTTTAGGATCTTGCCGACCATCGAGTGGTTGAAGTTGTGGGCCAGAGGGTTGGCAATTGCCTCCATCATAAACACTGGGTCCCAGAGCATGTTAGAGTCTGAAGGGTCTATGTTACAGTAAATGGAGTTCTTTACTTTGGAGCAAAACTCACTGCAAAAAGAAAAAAGTTATGTTTAAATTAAATGAAAACTAAAATGAACTATTAGGATCTCCTATTAACTAATATTACAAAACAAGCAGCAAATTAGTGATTAAATCAATACATTTAGTAGCAGACAAGTCGTGGATTCATCTGTAGCATACATTAAAAATTATGTTTCATTGATGATCTCCTCAGAAGACTGGCTCAAAATGATAGAAAGACTACTGTAACTCAAATATAGGACTGCATCTAACTGCTATATTGTTAATTGATACATCTGTAGAATCTTTTTTCAGTTAATCAATTAATAGGAAAAATATTGCTTTTGTCAGGAAAGTCTTGTAATCTCAGACCTGAAGATCTCCCCGAACTTGCTCTTGAGGTGACTGCAGGAGGTGTACAGGTCGTAGAGGTAAGCCAAGATACAGCGTTCGGCCGAGGAACAGTCAGCAGGATTCACTCCGGACTTCACCACAATGCGTAACCTTTTAAAATATATATTAAATCAAGACCTTGTAAAAGATGTACTATTGATAGGGGTGATCGATGTGGCGATAAAAGATCCAATTGTCATGTGAAGTTACAATGATGTGCAAATCTGGAAAGATCGTTAGATCAGTGCATTCATTTATGTTCATGTACACTGAATTTGTAGTTTGAGGGTTATATACATTCATAGCAGTAGTCTTCTATGCAAGATAAAAATACGAAGTGACAAAGTCAAAATTGTGATCTTTAATAAATAAAGATAAAATTGTAATATTCTGTTTTTACCATATCACCCAACCCTTATGTACCATATCTTAGTGCATGCAGGCTCCAAATATATCTTACCCATCAAACACAGTTGCGGCCTGCTCCGGGTTGAGAATGAGGCAGGAGTGGTACCTCCGCAGCACGGCCACGATGCACAGACACAGGTTAGTGGTGTAACTGCCCACCAGACTGGAGGACTTCAGGATCAACTCAGCCTCCACCAAACTCAACTCATTCAAGATCTGCAACATACAAACAGTGGGTTTAGAAGGGAAAATTAAAATAAAAGGCTATATAAAGTGTGTTTTTACTTTGTATTTGAGCAAAAAATAATTACACAATCAATAGTACAGCTTAACATAAGTAATCCGAGAAAGAAATTTACTTTGAGACCCTCTGTGGGCTTTGATATAACGGTTTTTGTTTAAGAGAGCAGGGACACGTGTTTTCTAAATTATTATTATCGTTATTAGTTATAAGCAACTTCAGACCTCTGCTACTTATTTTGATACTTTCTGATTTGTGTGAGACAATGAAAGAGGGTTGAGAAAGAGAGAAAGTGGAAAGGGGAGCGCATCATTCAAACGTAGACATAGATAGTTTTTTGTTTTGTTTTTTCCTGTACAAAATCAGGTACTGCAACTTTAATCAGTATGCATTAGGGGAAAAAAAAAGCTCTATTTTGACATAAAGACTTACCTGAATGGCATAGTCTATGAGGCCGCTGATGTTGAGGGAATACTCCATGAGGTCAAAGATGAACTGAATGTGCTGGACGAGAGGCAGGTGATAGGACATCCCTGAGGCAAAGCTGGTGATCTGTTCAAATGCATTTTTGGACACCTAGATGCACAGAAAACAGGCATTATTACAAAGGAAAATGACAAGACAAAACATTGCACTTTGAACATTCACATTATCGTAACTAGCACAGTTAAAGCTGCAATCCCATAAAAGAAGAAAATGTTAACTATTCAAATATGACTATGTGACCTTGTTCTTTTATGTAAAACAGGTAATCTGGTATAAATAATATTTGACTCACTTATTATAAACAGTTAATTGAAAAGTTAATTACATTTTTCGAGTTAGACAAAATACATGATTTATTCAGAATGTATTAATTTCTCAGCTGAATTGAAATTACATTTACATTCAAATGAGCCACCTTGAGAGGTCCTTGGTTCATATTTCTATTCTTATTAATCAATCGAGGTGGGGTTTAGGTTTCTGTCAGGCACATATTTCCATTCTATAGCACTCTAAGGTAATTATCTTACCTTAAGTTGGTTTGAAAATATTGTATATATAAAAATTAAAGTAAAAGAAATTTGCCTTCCCATCATGGCGTAGCTGATGCTTCGATTTGGCCTCTGACACTCCCCCTTCAGTAAGTCATCACAAAACTGCTTCTCCCTCTCATTAATATAATTTTTTTTTAAATAATAATTATATTCATCATTATATCATTATATCTAATAGAATTCTAATGGAGAAAATGTTTAGTGCAGTGAATTAAAATCGTTTATACCACACGTAGTCCAGCCACTGTTCCATATCACTGCGCTGCTATTGTTACCATGACAACGGTAAGCAAATGCTGCTTTGGAGAGGGGAGAGAGACAGGGGCATTCAGTCACAGCCTATACTAACAATACTAGCGTTATATATTATATCTCCTCTTATCTTAG
>JAVQKG010435538.1:0-11537 GCA_036025885.1 Hypseleotris bucephala | reverse complement strand
CCCCCCCCCCCCCCCCCCATATGTTTTATTTTCCTTTTACTGTGACCATTTACCCTGGCCACATTAATGGATTACATTAATGCTTAAGAAGCTCTTGTAGCTGCTGCTAAATAGAATATTAACTCTTCAGTGTCTGAAATGTGTGATAATCTTCTAACTGCAACTGGATACCACACTTCTAATTGATGTAAGCTGTAAATATTTAATCTTAAATTATATATAAAGGTATTGATGCAATGCAGTGCTATTCACTTGTTACAAATGGAATCAGGACAACTTTTAATTTTACATTTTTTCTCCCCTATTTTTGCTGGCATGTGTAGTAAAAATTAATTCAATCATAAAATATTAATTCTTAAAAATGTATTTATTTCAAACATTTTATTATATAGATGTTGCTTTTGTTAAATTATTTACATTACACATGTCCTGTAATTGCAATACAGAATTGATTCTGTCACTTTAAAATCACCAACATTGCATACCTTTTACTAAATGCAGTTTAGACCTGTTAATCAGGAGGTTGGTGTAAATATAGATGATTTGTGCAATAAGGAGAGAAAGAAACAGGATTGTTTGTGTTGCTTTTCACTGTTGTTTACACTGTATTGCTTAAATATAGTCTCCATCCAAATCCTATCAATTGGAATTGAATCGTCTCTTGGTTGTTACTACTGTTTTTCTTGTGAATTGCTTAAATGTTATTTACAATTACAAGTTTTAGCATAACCTTTTAAAGTCTGGTCTCAGAAAAAAAAATGGATAAATGCATTAACGCTTAGTTTAGTATATTGGTTTGGAACATTGTGTCAGAACTTCATTGTAGTTGTACTATATTTAATCATTTATACAATTCCATCGAGGTAGTGACCTAATTAACAAATTGTACAACAGAAAATATAGACTAACAAGATCTAGTTATCATTTTTATAAACAAGCTAGCCTTTGTTGACACACACTTCACTGATGCCACAAACGTTTGCCCTTCAAAATAAAAGCAAAATAAACAGCACTAATAAGTATGTATATTAGATAGCCATGATATTTCAGTCATGGTCAATGTATTTAAATAGTCCCTTGTACATAACATTTTAGACTGGACTAAATGATTATTTTAAACGCATTGAGGTAAATCGGTTTAAAAAAGCGGAAGCGCTAACATTTTCACTTCCTGTTTGTGTCTGACTTGACGCTAGTCACAGCCGTGCTGCTACTCATCGTTTACGTCCGCGGCCCGCACAGAAAAACAGTATGGTCCTGGAAAACCAGCTGCAGCCTCGGCCCGCTTCTGGTGCCGTGTCCCGGGCGTTGTGTAAGCCGTGAACATGCGATCATTTCGGCCTCTTCGTCTAAGTTTGTCTGGTGCTCATTTACCATCAAAATGTACTTCAACCGGAGAGGCAAGAAGATCCACAACGAGGGAGGTAAGCTGGTGTAACCGCCATAGATAACGCCTCGTAATTTGTTTGTGCTGGACGCCGCCCGCATTTAAATATTGACCGTACTGTAACGAAAAATGGGCCGTAGATTACAAACGCGTGTAATTTCTGGTGCGTAAGTAATGGTATGTAGCCTGTATAGGATAGCTCATGTGTCATATAACGGGACTGCGGCACCCATGTGCGGTGATCACTGTACCGGTGTTTACCGCTACCTCGCGTTTATTGTGGCGCCGACGTGAGCCGCACACAAGGGCATCATCCATCATCTTAGATGAAGGAGTATCGAAAGAAAGCATAGGCTATTTGTATAGACATCGTTGTAGTGGACTGTTATATAATATAATAATTTATTTTGCTATTTTTAATGCGCTTTCTTGAGCTCAATGCGCTTACGTTTCACGTCGCGGGGATTTAATTATGCTTGTCAAATAATTTTGATGTTGAGACAGGCCGATGCTGTGTAGTAATTATTACAGTTGTATGATGATGTGGTGTGGCGTGTGGGCTGTACTCATTCTAGAGCCAAGTTAAGTCAGGGAACAGCCAATTAAACCTGTTTCCCGATTAAAAACCAACACGTGACCGCGCAGTGATCCTGTGTGTAAAACGATTTCACTCGTTAAATAAACATTTTATTTATTTGGATAATGTGTCAGTGATGGTACATAGGCCTGTCCCCATCTCAAGTAGTTTTCATGGGATGAGTTCACACGTGCCACACTCTGTATGGACTGGATTGCCCTAGAGGAGAGTGGGACGTGCTCATCCATTGGCTTTTATTACTGAATGACACATACACTATTGTGCGGTACTTTTTGTTGTGTTTGTGTGGCTGTGTGGTCTTTCGCAGTTTCCAGATATAGAAAGCAGGGCATAGCAATTTCTGAACAAGAGACAATTGGGCCAGTTTGCCCAGAGGCTGAAGAGTTACTTAATATTATTTTCAGTACTATTTGAGTTTTAAGTGGCCTAAGTACAGTTATAAAAACAATATTGTTTTATTGTGGTCATGATAATAATATTTTTTATATATGATAATATTTTTTTTATATTCAAAACTTGTAAAATAAGTATTTACTTGACAGACCAAACCTAAAACTTGGACATAACCTGTATCACAGTATGTGGTCTGGTACATGTGTTGTCTCTGGGATTCTCCATGGTGTCTTCCTTTAATCTCTTGGAGTCTGACCTCTTGATTCTTTACACTAATTAGTGAGCTGGCAATGACGTATGCAGCTTATGCAGCGTATGTTGTATTTGCTGACATACATACACAAATTATTTCAGTTCATAAGGTATTACATCAGTGAGACTTTGTAATGATGGTCAATTATTTTTATTTAACAGTATGAGAAGATCTGAAAATTGACCACAAACAATGTGTTTTTAGGCTGTTAGTGATCATTGTGCTTAGTGGACAGTCACCAATACATGTGTTTTGAAGAGATAATGTCACAGGTTTCTATAGCTAAGATGCCATTTGGGAGATAACGGGTAGCCACAGTAATTGCAGAAATGTAATTACTCGCCGTGATCACATGGGGGCGTACTTGACCAAGTTAATGTCAGGCCATATGTGTCCAAATTCTAGACACATTTTTTCATCATTTCATATTCTGCATGATCATAGTCTCAAGATGCATGTCCTCAGTGGACATACGTTTACAGTGACACTTAGCTGTGTGGAGTGTGTTAAAGTGTACTGATATATTATCTGTTTTCTCTGTTGTTGCCTCTCGATGCTAACAGAGCATTTAGTGTTGACCACCATTAGACAGGAGGCTTCTGAACTGCAGGACCCAGAACTGGGCGCTACCATGCGCGCCCGCTTCACAGACAGGTTTGACAAAAGTGAGTTTGCTCAAATTAGACTGACCCCAAACCCCTTTTGTGTCTGGAGTGCATGAGGCTCTGCACTAGACGCTTCTGTCTTTCAACCCCTGGTCCTCAAGAGCTACTGCTGCATTTAGTCAACATGTCTAATATCTTCAGCTCTTTGGGGCCTGGAGTGATGAACGATGACCTGGAACAACACTATCTTTGCATGTGCTTGTGGAAACTGGGTGACCACATGTGTTAGTTAGACAGGGGCACACAAAAAGCTTTTAGCAAAACTGTGAACATGCTTGCTTCTCTATCTAATGAATGCATGTGTGGACAAGGCATGGCACAAATTAGAGCATCTTTTTGGGTAAAAAGGGATGCATGTGAGTTTACACAGGGGATAAAGGGAACAGGTGCATGTGGTGGGGCATGTTGAGCATTTCAAGTCTTTCAGTTTAGATGTAGTATGAAACTATAGCCATATACGTCTTTTTAAAATTTATATTTCAAACATTAAATCACAACAAGTGTTAGTGTTATTTTACATGATGGTATCAGTACTTTGTAGGATTATCAGTATAGATTAGTGGCAGGTGAAGTTGCGGAGCAGACATGGAAGGGATTACCTTGCTCGCTCCCTGGGCTTGTAAGAGGCTTTCTTGCCCCTCTTCCTGCTGCTACTCTTTAGACCCACTGTGAATACAGGCCACTGCAGGGTCCAGCGGGACCTCCCCAATGGACATGCAGGACCCCTGTAGGTGACCAGGAGGGCTATGGAACCCAGGGGTTACCCAGGCAGGCGGGCCTCTGTTGGTAATGTCTTCTTAAAATCTTGGTCTGGTTATAGATAAAGTTATGTGACACATTTTGTTTTATGCATGGCAGAGCAGAAGTTGGATGTCTAGAATACTTTGCAATGCAGCCTACAAACTGTGAAATGTGATCCTCGACATGAGTGAAAGCATTGGCACAGCACTAGCACACAGTATCTGGTGAAATATGTTCTGCCATACTGGAAAATGTAGATAAATTATGCAGCCAGTCTCAATCCATTATTCACCAGTCGAGTCTGCTTTTTAAAATGAAACTTTGGCTGTTGACTATATGCATTAAGCCCTGTGTACAAAGTTTGTGTATTGAAATAATATTATTGATGTTGCTGACAAGTTGAAATGTCTAGGCCTCACATGGGTAGGTGGTAATGCAGAGGAAAGGATCAGGCATGTCTTAGAAGCCTACTATATGGACTAATGTGCTGCTGAGTCATCATTGGTGCATTACTCATGTTGAAGTAGCCAGAGCTGACCTTTTTAAAAATTTATCAGAACCGTTTTACTCGGAACAATAAGTCTAAATTGATTTTATAGAAAAAAATGTGGGTACAGTTACGTTAATCTAAAAGTACCACTTGTTAATTAGTTAAACAGCACAGCAGACATGATAAAGGTTGTATGTTGTAGGTCCTAGTTTTGATATCAGTGGGGAAATTACTAATTCGACTATCAGTGTTTACTATTGCCCATGCCCTATTCTGATTGTGAGTTACCACCCAGTGATTGAGAGATAAGTGGTAAATAGACTATTATCACAGTGGCTTGATGGACTTTGACCGTTGCTCTTTACATTACTTGCACTGCACTCAGAGGGTGAAACTGCAAACCAGGAAAGCCTAATGACTATCAGTCTATTATTCTACAACCAAATAAACAAATGTCAATTTATATGGATCTGGTAGCTAAGGATGTTTGGCCAGTTGTGTTTTGAATCTGTAGTTTGGACATTGACCTGTCACAAATCATACAAATAGAAAATATTTTAATATAAACATAGGCCATTTTTACTTTAATTGTGTCAATTGTTCAAGGCAGTGTGAGAAATTATACACTTAGATGGGATGTCATAATGTGTCTGTGACAGAAGGAAAACCACTTGTACCTAGTGATATCCTCCTGATCGTGACACATGCCTCGGGTCTGTCATTTGACCCGTCTGCCTGAGTGACCACAATGCCTGAAGACGATATCAGGCTTCTGGCCCTTTAAATAAGCGGAGTCCCCGGCTTTGACCCTGCGCTTTCCTTCGTTGTTTGAATGTGTAGCAGCGAGTAAATTAGCACTAAATTGGAGGGAGGGGTCGCTCAAATCGCGCCGAGTAGCTTACCGAGGCGGCTGGCAGTGGGACAGTCGGCGGCGACGCTCGGCGGGATATACCTCGTTAGCCAAGCCGAAGGAGACAAGAGGGGCCACGGGCGTGCTGTCGCATCTGTCTTCGCCCAGGTTCGTTCGTGGTGCAGCTGAGCAAACTTCAGCTTCATAAGATCTGTTTGCACTTGGTTGTTCCAGTCATACCATAAGCCACGGGTGTTGCTCACCACAGACATCCTGATAATGAAGCTCCCTTGTGCTGAATGAGCGCTGATCACGATGGGCAAATGTTGGGAATGACAAAGCGAGGCGGGGGCAGAGCCGCTGATTCGATGTTAGCGGCGTGTTACATCCTCTTATGTCATACTTGAGAGGCCAATTTAAACTACAATCGGCTCCGTTCCTTCTTGAAGTCAACTTAGCGCCACGATTAAACGGGCACCCCCTTATGTTTGTTCGCCATTGTGCATCTCTCAGCACATCCTTTATACGCGGGGGGTCCCGTGGGCGTCGTGAGACGATCGTGCATGCGGTACTGTACGTGCATAAAAATAGTGTCAGGAAGAGACTGTGTATTGAATGGACTCTATCGGCTTCAGTATCACGAGTATCCTGTCGTAGTAAACGGGCTTTGAGCTGTAAACCACGTCTTCGTCTATGTCTCTGTCTCTCTGGCTCCCCCCTCTTTCTCTCGCTCACTCACTCACTTAGCCTCGCCTCTCTCCCATCAATCCAACGGTGCAGGACCTGCATGCTCGTCCGCCGGCTACCACAAGGCAGATGATGAGATGTCCGGAACCACGTCCCAGGCGGATCCCGTAGACGCCACGGCGCGGACGGTACTCCTCAACCGGCCACAGAATACCAAGTTCTGCGACAACCACGTCAGGTTGGTACCACTCACATTTGCACTGTTTCATATAAACACTTTTCTCTGTGGGCTCTCCAGTCTCAGATGTGAAAGGATGACTGGGCAGTGAATACTCACCATTTTTTATGGCTGCTCTTTTATTTCATTTCATTTTCATTATACATTTTATTTAAAGGGTAAAAAAATGTGGTTTTGCATTTGTTTTTATGTAGGCTAATATAGAAATGTACTGTAGGGCTGTAGAAGAAGTTTATTAGTCCTAATGTTAGTTTGAGCTATTCAACCATGTCGCAGGTCATTACTGCCTGTTGTACCTGATAGGCTCCCTAGGATCAGTAGACTTTGGACTACTCCGGTTCTGTTTTCTCTCAATCATTTCCTTTCTGTTTATGTTGTGTCAATTCACAACAGGAAAACCACTGAAACCTTGTTAACACTGCCTTTTAATGGTACAATTTTAGATTAAGTGATTTAATTACTCACTTATTAAATTCTTCCTCCCTGCTAACATGTTAATGAAACTATTATGTAAAATATGCTACTACTGCTTCTTTACTCTTTTTGTATTATACTAGAAGATGTTTATATATATTTTAGACAAGTTGTCTTTTAGTGTGAGTCCTGATTTCATTGTTTTTTTTAGTCGTCTTTCTGGGAACTCAAAGTGAACAGAAGTGCAGTTATCTATCATGGACAAGGTCATGCGCAGGGCCAATCATGCATGCAGCAAAGAATCTCTATCAACATAAATGAAGTTGTCGTCAGTGCATATTTATCCACTACACCATTATTGCCACTGATGAAAAGCTCTTGAGAAAGTTTAATAGTGAATAAGACTCTGATATCAACACACTGCTCCATTATCTTTCCATATTTGGGCAGAGTGTCCCTGGCAATATTAAATTGTCTTATTTACAATGAGTGGATTAAATGTTGTAAGTTGATATTCTGTGGTCTACTGTAACTGTCAGACCATTTGAAAGTTTCTCTTTCAAATGGTCTATTTCACTTTTCTTAATGAGATCACAGCGGAGATCATAGGCTCTTCTGATTGGATCATGTTTGTGTGCAGCTCCCAGTGTTTGGAGCAGTTTAACTTGTGGGGCATGCACTTTGATGTCCCTGTGTTCCAGTAACCCTTTAGTTTATGTTTTAAAGGTTCAATAGCCTTATTGATTTTCAGAGATTAAAGCCTTGTAGCTTTTATCTGCGTACTCCCTGCATCTACTTCATTTTACTATCTGCAAACCGTGCATTAGCTATTGCCCAAAGATCATAACGTTTAATGCACAGAGACAATTCTCTTTTTAAATAACACATGTGGCCTGTTGGCTTCAACCTGCTTTCATTCACTTTTCTACTGAAGCCTCTCAGCAGCAGGTCACCCCTGCAGCTGACAGCTGTTAACACGACTCATGTTGGACTATGACTCTTCAAATGTTACATCTCCACATGCTTTTGGGTTAAGTACAGTGGAAATGCATGGCATTAGATATCTTTGATTAGATAAAGGGAGTGTTATCTGCTGAATCAGAGGTAAAGTGTCAGTAATTCTAGGCCATCGGGATCACCGAGGAGGACTGTGTCTGTCTGTTTGACCACTCTTATGTATTTAATGCCTGTGTTTTTGTGCCTCTTGGTGAAGGTGGAAATGGGTGGAAAGTGGTTGTTTCATGTTCATGTCCTATGAGAATTGTGTGTTGTGCATTACTGTTGAACGTATAAATTTGACACTCAGGCAGACAAAGCACATAAACAAAACACTGTCAAAAAAACTCAGATACAGTTAATTCAGGAAAAATCTAGCCTGGATTTAGAGACTGGCTTTATTTTAGCCCTCTAATAGCTATTACGGTAGCTGCTGGCTACAACAAGGCTAATCAATGCAGGTGTCGGTTCAGCCTAGGTGATTGACAGACAAGTTCAGGTCACCAAGGTTTCTCTGCTTTTCTGGGATCCTGGACTAAATTTAGAATGTGATAAAGGAAACCTCTCTATTTTTAGTCTAATGTGTGTCCATCCCATAATAGCCGTTTTGGCCTTTTTAAGTGCATTTAGGTGGTTCTAATAGATCTGCAAGCACTGCACTCAGCTGAAGCTAAATGGACACAGTGTTACATTGCATTAGCTGTATGCTGTTCAAGGTTAAAAGATAAGTTATGCATGAATATCCACTTTGTATTCCCACTTGTCAGTAAACCTTTTCCCTGTTCTTCTACATAAACAAATCCCTTTCTTTTGCAGTACGACCAAATATGGGATTCTCACCTTTCTGCCCCGGTTTCTGTACGAGCAGATCCGGAGAGCTGCCAACGCCTTCTTCCTCTTCATTGCACTTATGCAGGTAAACTTTCATATATTAATCAATTTTATTATTTAGTTTTGTAGCCCACGTTGAGATAATTGATTGTTAAAGAGGAAAATTATGCCCATTGGAAGCTGTTTTATAAATATAGCCATACATTTAGTTTAAATAAAATATAACGGCAAAAAAGAGAGATCTTTTCCACACCCATTAGTCTCCTAAACCTCTTTTATTTGCCTCAGATGGATAGAGAATACATTACACTCTTATCTTTACTTTTATTTCTCTTTTAAATAACAAAATAAAAACACATTATATTAAAAAGCCACCATCCTCATGCATTAGTAACTGATCTGTCCCACCAGTAATGGTCCATTAGGCTATTACACAGTAGCTATCAATTCACTCATTACAGTGTTTCTGAGTTGTGCCTTCCACCTGCCAACAGCAAATCCCGGATGTATCGCCGACTGGTCGTTATACCACCCTGGTCCCACTTATCTTCATTCTTACTGTGGCAGGGATCAAAGAAATCATTGAAGACTATGTGAGTAACCAATTTATATCAGTTTGACCTGATTGAAAGACTTTTTTTTCTAACTTATGCATGACTTTTAAAACTCTACTAACTGAATATTGTCTTACTGCAGAAAAGACACAAAGCAGATAATACAGTTAACAAGAAGAAGACAACAGGTAAGGTCACATTAACGTTAACAATTGTGTGCAGCCTTCATAGTGTGCTTATGTCTGTTGTGTGGGTTTTGTTTTTCTTTTATGTTTTGGTCAATGGCGGCATCTGTCACTTACAATAGTGCCAGAACAAAGTTTAGTTGGTATGAATACTGTATGAAGCTGACTGTGTATCTTTTCTCAGTGCTGCGAAATGGAGCCTGGCAGACTATTATTTGGAAACAGGTAAGATTACCTTTCGAGGAATGCCGTATTCACTTATTCTTGTCACACAGACTTTTTGACACTTAGAAAACATAAGTGAGTAACTCACATAGAATATAAAGCAACTTACAGCCCTACTTTGGCCCTTTACAAAATATAAATTTTTATTTTAATTTA
This sequence comes from Hypseleotris bucephala, assembly GCA_036025885.1. Taxonomy (NCBI): domain Eukaryota; kingdom Metazoa; phylum Chordata; class Actinopteri; order Gobiiformes; family Eleotridae; genus Hypseleotris; species Hypseleotris bucephala. Next base: position 1,874 of record JAVQKG010435538.1, on the reverse strand, counting down.
GAATTATAATAATTTATATTTGTGCAGTGTTAAAGGTAATCAATACTATATTTTAGTTTGGAATAATTGATTTAGTCTCCAAGTGTCTTTCTGAGTGCCTATCTAACCTGACTATTCACTTTTCTGTGGGCAGCCTGTGGTCACTTAGTTTGCACACTATCCCAGTCTGTCTGGTTTTGATGCAGATGGTAAAATGATACTTTTACAATTATTAGTGATGCTTTGAAGGCTTCATTGGCGTAGAGTAATAAGAGAGCTAATTAGATGTATACTGTCAGATTTACAAAAAAATACAAAGACTAATGACAGATTTTGTTCAGTGAACAGTTATACTTATTATGTAAGTTTGTTGTTGTTGATGTAGAGTAGAGAAAATTCTTATGCCTTTTAGATTCATTCATGCAGTGAGCATGGAGTAACAACATGTCTGAGCCTGCCTTGGTTATGTCATCTTCATGCACGTTTTACAACTGTTTTGAGCAAGTCAATGAGTGAGAAATCACTGTTGTTCATATAGTAGTAATGCACTATTTACATGACTTTAACGACTAATACACAGGAAGTATTGTAACTTTGATCATTCATATTATATTCCTCTTATGCAGCCTGATAACAATGAAAGCAACTCTTCACTTGTTAAATAGCTGTATCTGTTTGTCTTTGTTTCCTGTTGACTCTCACTAATGTCCTTGTATTTCCCCATCTCCACCTCCCCTCTCTCTCTTCATCTTCTGTCATTGTTCGGCTGCATCACTCCACAAGGTGGCAGTAGGAGACATAGTGAAGGTGACCAATGGCCAACATCTGCCTGCTGACATGGTCATAGTGTCATCCAGGTAAGGCCTCGCATTGTAGGAGTTTGTGCAGATTTGTGTCAGACTTTTAAGGTGATTATTTTAAGATATATTGTTTTTTTTTGCAGTGAACCACAAGCCATGTGTTATATTGAGACTTCAAACTTGGACGGGGAAACAAACCTGAAGATAAGACAAGTATGTATCAAATCTTCATCTGCATATTGACATTGTATTTCATTTATTTTTTGACAGTATAGTACAGCAGTGCTATTAGTTGAAAGTGTTGTTTTTTCTAGGGTGTTCCTCTGACAGCTAGTTTTCAGGGCTTGGAGGATTTGACTGCCCTGTCTGGTCGGTTGGAGTGTGAAGGTCCTAACCGACATCTGTATGACTTCACTGGAACACTACGCCTTGAAAACCAAAAGTATGTCCTAAACAAACGCACACTTCACCCCAACTGCTTTCTTTTGTTTCTATTTGTTTTATGTTGATTTGTCCACAGTCCAGCTCCATTGGGACCAGACCAAGTGTTGCTTCGAGGAGCGCAGCTTAGAAACACTCAGTGGGTTGTAGGAATTGTTGTATATACTGGTCATGACTCCAAATTAATGCAGGTAATATATATATATATATATATATATATAAATGTATTTTTATTTTTTCCACATTATTTCATTATAGGCCATTGTTTTGCCTATTTGCAGAACTCAACCAAAGCCCCCCTGAAGCGGTCGAACGTGGAGCGAGTGACCAACATGCAGATCCTGGTGCTGTTTGGGATCCTCCTGGTGATGGCGCTGGTGAGCTCTGTGGGCGCTGCCATCTGGAACCGAGAACACACTGAAGATGCCTGCTGGTACCTGTCTCGGGCAGGTCAGCCTTTATCAATGAATACATGGCCATTACGGCTGAACAATAACATGCAACATTCAGTAACTATGTTGAATATTATTATAACTATGTATCAATATTATTGCTTTATTTTGAGTTCAATTAAGCAAAAGTAGTTTCTTTTTTAGTAGTTAAAATTGCTGCAAATACAGAACTTACTACTAAACGAGGACTAATGCCAAACTA
>JAVQKG010435536.1:0-14562 GCA_036025885.1 Hypseleotris bucephala | reverse complement strand
GTAATTTTGATTTCTTTCCCATTTGCCATGAATGGGCCTTTAGTCAGATTTCCAGTCAAATAACTTGGAAATTGAGAAAATCAAAATGTCAAAGTTGAACAGCACTGTCTCCTGACTCATCTATAATTCACATACTGTCATCTTGTGTCAGTTGAATATAATGTTGCTGTTGTGTTGGAGTACGAGTTAGTTTAGACTATCTGTAAAGTAGTGTTTGAATACACAACAAAGAGCTGAGAACACGTACGTTTGAGTAATAAAAGCAATTTCCAAGAGGTTAGACTAAAATGATATATATTTTAAGCATTGGTAAACTTTCTGATAATGGGAAGAATTAAATGTGTTATGCTACATTTATTTAGCCTATTCTGTTTTCTGTTTCTGTTGTTAGCAGTTAAGCAGACACAGCCAATTGCAGAATATAATGTAGAGTTGATTATCATTTTTCTATACAATTTAAAGAATTGAAAAGGAAATGTATGACTGGTCTGAATCACAATATAGCTATTTCCCTGGCACAAAGACTTGTATTACCTCTTAAAAGCGTAGTCAGTAAGTTTTCTAAAATAAGAGTTAGTTTTTTTTTTAATTACCATCTGACCATGTTCTGTGGTTTAAAGTTTATCTGTATACTGTATAGAAAGCCAAATTTTTATTTCTAACCATTTTTTATTTAAGTAAATTTGTGAACTACATGTTTTAACAGTGGTATAAATCCATAGAGAGTTAATGACGCAGCTCTTTGGCCTGTGTCTGTTTACAGTCCTGGGCAGAGCTGCTCAGTGAAGAGGCTAATCCAGTGTGACGAGCCCGGGGTAACTCCTGCGCTAACAGACAGATATGGGTCAGAGCTGGCATACACACTCACTGCCGGATCCGCGCTGCCCGATCCGTGCTCAGGCTGCTTCCATCGTGCACATAAATGATTTTCTCTTTTTTTTCTTAAAATGGAAACGAACGAGTCCCCCGGAGGGTTTCACCTTTTTAACTTTTTACTGTAACAGCCACAGAGCAGAGAGCAGGGCTGAAGGCGACAGTAATGGTGCAAATATGTATTTATTAAGCTGTATTATATATAAGAAGTATTAATAACAAGTGTTATGTTTTAAAATTGTGGGCAAAATTTCTGACAATAGTTATATAGCAAACAAGGCTCAGAACAATATGAAAGTATCATCATGATACTATTCATTAGTATATGGCACAGTGATCCGGGCTAGTGTAAATTTAATACACATATACAATTTATCAAGGTCGAATAAAGAATGGCTCAATAGTGTCCCTATGTTTATGACACCTATTAGACTCTAGATACACTTACTTTGTCAGAGAAGAGCAATGAAACTTGGCACAGTGATTCTCTACATCAAGCCAAACTTAAAATATTATTTTGGCTCCACTCTAAAACAAACAGGAAGTCGGCCATATTGGATTGAAATTAGGAAGTCAGGAATTTTGACTGTAACTTGCACATCCATTGCCCGATTAGACTCAAACTTGAAACGCCACGTTACCTTCCCTGCATACATCTAACCAATATGATGCCAGTTATCTCAATAGCGCCACCTAGGGACTGAATGAAGAATGGCTAAAGCATTCTTCACAAACATCTAGACAAATCACAAAAGTCAAATAGACCCTATACCCCATATTTATCATGGTTTGGGATCAGGGCCTTTTAATCGCTCATTAACAATATAAAATCCTCAGAAATAACACAATCTCTGATTAAGAAGGCCATTGGAACCATAGCCATGTGGGGTGTTTCGCAGATATACACTTTGCTGTCATGTACATTCTTGTCTGTTTCCTTTGGAAAACGTAATCAAATCCACTCTCATTCTTCTGCGTACACACTTCAATCTGATGCCTGTCCATTTGGCCTTGTATTCTGAAATTGTCTTCTGGGATTTACAGAATTGGCATCAACATTTCCTTCTGTGTGTGGGTTGAACAAACATTTAGTCTGATAAAAGCCGTTAAAAAATGTGTACGTCCCCCGGGATCGATGCAGAGGAAGCCATGCGTTTCATGTTTACACACTGTACAGATGCCACAATGACAGCCGGACTGGCATCAGCATAGAGCATATGACGGAATGATGTCTATATTCTTCTACATGCCTGAATAGAAAAACAAAAACACTGTACCGTATTGAAAATGCACATTAAAAGCTATTCGGAGAAACCTTACAGTAGCACTGATTGCTTTCCAAGGTCAGTAACAAAAATGGATAATGATACTCAATGTCTGGACGCCATTGATTTAGATAATGGCTTCACTTATTTAAAACACAGGTAAAAGGTAGAAAAATTGTGTATTTTAGTTAAAGACAAAATTGTTTACAGCTAAATCTACCTGAAAACTAAGGTTTTCATTAACCTTTGCGTTTTAAGATTGACTTTTTAAATTGTTTGTATTCTTCTGATATGCTATAGGTTATGAATTATACATTAAAATAATTCGTGTTACAGATTGGGCTTTCAGAATCTTGCTTTGAGTTTTGTGTGTTTTCTGGGCATTTAGTGTCTACTGGATGTTGACAACCTAGCTTGATAATAATGCCTTGGATCATGTTCTGGGATGTTGAAGTACTACATACTATATACTATACTATATTCTAGATATTTATATGCATGCATGTACTGTGCAATATGTATTATTCCATAGAATATCAATCAATGCTTGATACAAGGTCATAGTTACATTAATTTAATAATGCAATATGTTCTTCTCTTACACCTGCAAGAGGCGGTAGAAATATAAAAGTTTCACGTAGTAGTTTTATGTACCATTCTTTTGATCTATGTCAGTTGCAAATATTGACTGCTCAAAAAAATCTAATGAATTCCCAAACTTTGTTGGCACTTTGATGCAATAGTATTTCACTTCAACCTTACACCGTAGTTTCAATTTCAAATTCCCTGCTAAAATAAACCTTCCTCATGGACTACAGTGCCTCTTTTTTGCCTGTCACTTCCTATCCCCTGCTCTGCTCTCTCATGGTCTCATAGTATTCTTCAGCCCTGTCTCTGTCCGCGGGAACCGTCTTGTTGTACATTTGTGTTGTTTTTCTTCTCAGTCTCCTCTCAGTGTGATGTTTGTATTCAGACCTGCAGGTGCGGTACACAGTTGGCATGTAGTGTTTGATTTGTTCACCCGCTCTTCTCCCTGCTCCTCTTGCCTCATGTTTTCTTCTGATGTTTGGGTTAAACCGGCGGAGCAGCTGTCATGGCCGCTCCCGTGGAGGCTGCCACTGACAAAGCGGTAAATAAAGAGATTAAAAATGGCTTAAAACTGTGGGTAAACATTGGTTCTTTGTCATGGCGAGGTGCAGGGTAATCGCTGTTTAGAGGGAGTTGTGACACGCTGAGCTGCAAATATTGACTTTTGTTTTGTAATCATTCCTATCATACGCTTAGAGTCTAGGCTTATTCCTACGTATAAAGTATCTGATTCATTTTAGTAATGGGTGGCACACCATTTTATATCAAATACTGTTTTGAATTTAGATTTTTTATGACATAACATGTCAAAAAATATACACCACTTATTTGTTGGTTTTGCTCCAGGACAACTCTTCAGAACAATTATTTTATTTTACTATTTTTTGTAATTGCATATTTTAAGTATATGCTTCAAATTGAAAAGATGAACAAATAAATGTTAAACAAATAGTCCAGAGTTTCATCAGAGGGACAGCTCATGTTAGATTTTGGTGAGATATTTTGGACATAGATGGAGATAGTGAATATGTATGCTGAAGTTTCTAGCTGCCAAACAGCAGGCAAAGGGGAAGACCAAAGGTATTTACAAATGTCGCCAAAAAAAATTAAATACAAATAAATAAAGGGGGCAAAGTAAATGGTGTGAGAGAAGAGGATGCAGGGGATAGGGTTAGATGGAGGCAGATGATTTACTGCATTATTCCTATGTACATTTGTTTGTGTTGACATGAAAGCATTTTTACACAAACCCTTTTCTAAACAGTGACAGTCCATATTGGAGTTAATATCGTCTCTCATTACGTTAGATCTACTTGTTTACACACAACCACAAAGCCCTGAGAAAACCACTGCCGCTTATGACATTAACAAAGCAATCAGTGGTACCCAAGTCTAGAATCCACTCTGGCTTCAATCACATCCAGTACAAATACTGGTAGGCCTATGCTGAAAAAGACTACTTAGAAAGCAAGGGATTTTAACACAACTCTGTATTTCCTTTTATTTATGAGATGTTTGAAAAATCTTTTTTGTTAAATTATTGTAGTTATTTTACAAAAAACTTTTTTGTTTTTTATTTGTACAATTGTGTTAAGTTTTTTCTAAGAATTTTCACTGTTAAAAAATAACATTATTTTGTAAAGATTTGTTCTGCTTTGTACTGGCTGTTAGCTTGAGAGGGGAGTTACAGATAACATCCTGGGGATCTATTGTAGGCTCTTCTGTATATCTTATTTAAGTAATGTCATTGTGTTGCACAAATTGGAATTTTAGAAGCAGCCCAAACTGCCCGAGTTGGGGCGTCACTAGCATGGCAGACAGTTTATTGTTAATAAAAAATAGTGTTAGATTATTAGGGGCTGTCTCAGGAAATAAAAAGAAAATATGCCTTTATTTATTTGTTTGATCATTTCGAAATAAGAATGCCTATTTTGTGCTAGCTGCTCTACACTTATTTAACTAACTAATCAAAATACTTTAGTTAGCTCTTCTGTATAACTTAGCCATAAACAAACTAGAGAACATATTTTTATTTGTTGAACTACATTTTGACATTTCCTGATCCCAAATTTCGGAGCAAAAGGATGTGAACGCACACAAGTTGGATAAACGACCTCCTGCCTGACATGCACTTGAAAGCAGCATAACATTGTGGTGCTGTTGCTATTGCTGTATCAGTGGTGGTACATGGGCTCTTGCTAGTGGTAAGCAGGAGTCTTTTGTCAAGTCTTGATCTTTTAGAGTCAGCTTTTCTCGTGCTTAGTCCTGCTCTGATAGTTGTTGTTTGATCCAGGTGTAGTGCAAAGTAATTTAGTTTAGACTTTCTATATGTTTAATTTAGTCTCTGTTTTGTCCTTATTTGTTGCACTATTACATGAGTGAAATATTAATGGAACAATATGAACAAACTCTCTGAAATACTCAGAGCTGGGTTGGATAAACCTGGATTTTTTGTTTAAACTCAACTTGCTGCATCAAACATGGGCCTACAATCTGCTGCTTCTCACTATAGTTTATTAGCTTATTTAATTTTGCACTTGCAACTGTTCGATCTGGATTGATTTTGAGATAAATGTTTAAAGTAATCTACAACACACACTTAATCTGCCTGATAATCCTATTAGCTGCTCTTGTTGATTTGTCTGATATAATCGTTTAACTCACGCAAAGACGAAGCATGTATCATACTTCACATCTATCTATGAAGTTGTAAATCCCATTAGACATTGTTGTAATATACTTGGATTACTCATTTAATCTATTTTGCCAAGATGTCAGTAGCATTTCACATTTTCTCTGGTACCAGTTTCAATAGTTGGACTTAGAGTATTGAGTACCAATACTGTGTACAAATCCGATATACGTGTGTGTCTAATAAACAATACACAGTAGATCTATGTATGTAGTAGATGCTCAGATTTTAATGCATTAAAACTACTCTTAGAAGTACAATTTATTTGAAATATTACTCAAGTAAATGTAACTCACTAAATGCATTTCTTTACCGGAATGCCCAGAGGAAACCTACACACACACAGGGAGAACATAAACTCCATAGGCCCCACCTGCCTAGGGAATCGATCCTGGGAGTGCTTACCATTGTGCCATTGTGCCGCCCAGCTAGTACATGGATTATGCTTATTGATATTAGTATTACCTCTTCTGTCTCTTATCAAAAAGTAAAGCTAAACATGCAATTTTGTGTGCGTCTGATTTCAGGATGACAGTTCAGTGAGCAGTGAGGAGGAGGCAGAGATGAGCGAGCCCACATGGCTGACAGCTGATCTGGGACCAGCGTCCGACTTGAGCCCGGCCTCTCGAGTGGCAGACAGGATGCGCCACAGCCCCCAGAACGCACACACCAAGGAGGACGACGGTAAGAAATATTCATTGATATGGTCTACTAACTGCACACTGATCCTGCCTCCATGTGTGTTTTTGGCAGACATGCAAGTATCACGTGTCTTTTTGCAATAATTAACTGCTCTCCCAGTTATATTGAAGTAACCATAAATATGTTGTTTAGCCCCAATACATCTGCAACTATGCCACTACCACACAACACAAACCTGATTACTATAGCATAACAAAGTGCACCATGTTATTATTGGAATTTGATGGCAAGTATTTTCAATGCTCAACTAAATTGTCAGAAAATACCTATTTGTTTTTATACTATACTTGCTAACATATCATGATGGTTTGTTATAAGCTCATTTGACACACACACACATACTTTAAGTTGCTTTCTTGAGGAAAACTGATTTCACAGTGGTAGTCCTAACAGTATGTAGCTGACTTAAATGTATTTTTGACGGTTCTGGTGTGGAGACCTTTATTTGTTCTGTCCTTCACATTGCTCATAACATTTTTTCTATTTAGTCTCAAACCAAGCCGTCACTTTTATGCTTTTGCCTCTTTTACCTGTCACTCTCCTCCTCTATGTAAATCTCCTCCCTGTAAATCCTTGTGTTGGCAGCGTGCCTGTCATGAAAGGCATCCCGCGGCGAAGAGCGTTCACTTTGAAGACAGCAGTATTGTTTCATAATGCTGCAAGGATATGGCAATTACTAGCTGCTGCAACAAGTGGCACAGTGACTAAGTGTGTGTTAGACTGATGTGCATATGGTATTGTGCTGCGCTGGTTTGTGCTTGTTTGTGCATGTGCCACCCACAGACTATTTATATGAAGATTAACGGCACTAATGTAAAATAATACAGTAATACAAATATAGTCATTACATATTAATGTGCTATTGTTATTGTTTCCATATAATGCACTGGACTTTATGGACTTTATAATAAATTAGACTACAATAGCCTTGTAGTTTTGTAAAATGTAGGATATATATTATATTGTAAAATGGGTTACCAGTAAAATAAAAATAGAAAGTTTTGTAAAATCAGATGACTACATCTAGGTGATTGTTGCTCCATCCCCGCTGTTGTTCTACATGGCTTGTTAACATTAAATAGCCATTGGTTTACTTAATCAAAACAGTGTTGCCCATTGAAATGTAGAACCATCTATAGTTCTTTTTTGGGAAATTTGTGTGATGTCCTTGAGTGTAAATGAAGAGGTGTAGATTCTGGTTGTCTGAAGCAGGAGAAGTTTATTTACCATCAGTACGGGGACTGGAGACTGTCGAACACACAATACATTGTGGGAGCATTGAACATTCAAGTCTAGGATGGCTATGCTTCCATTGTAGTTTTATAAGACACGATGAAGCAGTTTTAGGATAATGTTGGACTAAACCTTGGATCAACTGGAGGTGTCCATGTGCAGTTGATTCAGAAGTGTGGGAGCAGAGAAGGTTATGTTATGTAAATAGGAATAAGGGGAGTTTACCAGAACAGTTAGTTGGTGTGCTTCATGTTCAGAGCATGCAGGTTTTAAAATACAAGTTACCAGAAGCAAAGTCTCCAAAATGATTATTGGTAACTATTCCTTTAAATGGGTAGCAGCAGTTTCTAGTTACTCCCATCTATAGATTGTATGTTTTTGTTGTCCTACCCGTGGTGCTGTTGCTGAGCAGATATAATGCAGAATAAGAAACAGGTGTGATGTGATGTGAATGGAGGTGACAGCGCTGTGCCACAGAGGAAGAACTGCTCCAACCCATCTCCATCAACATCTGTGTCTGTGGGCTTCTTCTGAGGAGCTCTCAGATCAGGGCTGATGAAGTGAGCGTCCAGAGGTGAAATGAAAGGATAAGTGAAGGATGAAGGTGGAGCAAGAGGCAAATCCCCATAGAGCCCTATTCTCTTGAGTCCACATCTATCAAGCCTAGTGCTGATGTTGTACATGTATGTTGGAGTGCACTTTGATGAAGGAGACACGGTGTAGCGCACTTAGCCGGCATCCTCGTTCACTTGCACTGTTGTAGGCATTCTTAAAAACATTTAGCACATGGCTTTAAGAACAAAACATTAATTCATTAAAAGGCGTTCTTTATTATGGTCATTATAACGCTGCATACTAATCATATAATGTCCAAAGTGTTTGCTATTCTCACACACCTCCCACTAAATATTAACGTTATTTGTTATTAATGCTGCCATGAATTACAAGCTTTAAGACGCTAAAAAAAAAAAAGTATATATTTCTTTTGCGATTTGAAAGTCATTTTATGTTTCTGATCGTGACATTGCAATTGCCTTCCAAAATGGATCGTGGAAACAGTTTAGCTAAAATGAACACAGTGTCCTTGTTTAAAAGTTTTATATTATTCAACCTATAGTAAGCCTGTCTTGTCAAAGAGAAATATGTGTGTATCTGAGTCCGTCTGCTACCAAGTGTACCCTGCCTAAGGCCCACAGTTGCGGGGAATGGCACCAAGTACCTTAAGGTACTAATTTACTTCATTAGGCATGTTGTTGCAGCCTATTGTGGCAACTATGAGTTTGAGGTGGAAAATCCTGGCAATTTTAGATTCATCTCAACAAGCATGTCTTTGGGCAATGGAATCAAGCTGGAGTACCATACATAATTTGAATTAGCTGTTTCTTTTAGGGTGAATGTGTTTTTTCAATCCATAAATCAAACCTATCAGTAGGTGCACAGATATACATGGCTTTAGAACAAAGAAAAGTACACCACATGGGGAGATTAAAGTAGATCCTGAGAGTGAAAAGGGTAAATTGGGCTAAAATAAGGCAAGTGTACAGATGAGGGTGTATAATGGGAAGGGCACCATAACAGCAGTGCAGGTCTATGGCTGCAGTAGGAGGCACAAAGTATAAGGCCTTGTCATTAAAAGGTCACTCTGTTCCCTACACTTCAGACACTTCATATAGAAAACCAGAGGAGGGTTGTAGGCGTCCAAATGCCACACCACTCACCAAGCTCTAGAGTGCCTTTTCCTTCTCAATTAGGCTCCAATCTGACCAAAGACTCCACTTTTGCTGCTAATGTGCAACTGTTATAATGTCTAAAAGGTTCTGGAGACTGGCCAGGAGATGGATGTGTAATAATGGTGTCTCCAATGGGGCCAAGTCTATTCAGGCAAGTGACAAAAGTTAGGTCCCTACGCTGAAGTTTAAGGTTTTTGTGTTCATAGGCAAACATATTTTGAGTGTGTCATTATTTATTGAACATAGGGTGATTGAATTCTTGGACTGGACAGTCTACAATCTCTGCATGTCCTCCCTGTATCTCTGTGGGTGTCAAATCATTCTTTAAACTTATAATTAAAGCCGCACAACTAAAAAATATTTTTTTCTTTTGTTTTTAAGCAAAAAAAAAAAAAAAGAAAAAAGAAAAATCTGTCTATATAACATACAGTTATTATAAGGGTTTTTGAATTGGAGACATGGGGGTAAACTGTTTAACAATCACACACTTCCAAGGTGATTGGTAATTGACATCCATTATCTATCCAAACCTAAAAAAAATGTGGGAGCTGATGTTTTATTTCAAAATTCACAGCTTACTTTCTGGAGTCCTTGTAGTTGTAGTTGTATATTATGTTATATTGCCTGCCAGTCTTCTCAAAGTGTCTCTATTAAACTAAACCAAACTAAGACTAAAAAGAAAATTTGGCAGCCGAGTTATTTTTTTTACTAGTCTAAAAGAAAACTAAAGAAACTAAATGTTGTGCTTTCTGCTAAAGTGCTCTAACTATTTTGAGTGTTGTCACAGCTGAGCATCTATTAACCTGAAGCCTGTAGTGAATTTGAAGTCTTTGACACGAGCTGAAAGATTTTTAAACCGCCATACCACTGTGTTAAAAGCCCCTAAACCGTGGCCCCAGGAGGTAGACCCACATTTATGACAGTCCAGAGGAGGAGCAGATGTTTCAGTCTGAAGCCACTGCCACAGAATAAAGTGCAGGTTGATGTGGCTCCCAGCGCTAATATCAGGTGGGTGTTTTCTGAACCATCAAAGCGGCAGGACATTTAACTGGAGTAGACTGTCCTCTTTGCACCAGATGGCACACACACACACATGGACACACACACACATGGACACACACGCACATGGACACACACGCACATACATCAGCCACACATGAAGCAGCAGTCACTAAATCACTTTTAAGAGCCTCTGACCGTCGTTCTTTTCTTCTCTCCTGCACCACTGACAGCTCCAGTTAAAAGCCCCCACTGTACGAGGATGGCCTGATGGAAACTTGTGACTTATAGTTAACTGAATTCCAGACGGACAGATAGCGTTTTGATTCAATGTAATATCTCAAATTCAATTTGATGTGTTCCTGACAGAAACAGTGGTGACCACTAATCAGGGCCCATCAACCATTTTTCAGAACATTATGGCATAGTTGGAACATTTTAACATGTTTTCTGTTGATGGGGGAAACTGGAGACAGACACTTGGTGCAAACAGTGGTGTGATCATAATTTCTTATTCTTTTGTATGTTTGTCACACTTAAATGTTTCAGATCACCTAACAATTGTAAATGATTACATGGGTAAACACAACATGCAGTTTTTAAATGAAGGCCTTTATGGAATAAAGCCCAACCCTACAGAACCATGTGTGAAAAACCTAATAAAAACCTATAATATAATAAAATATAAACCTAATAACTGGTTGGGCATTTGCGATAACGGTCAGTGAGTCCTTTGCAGTGCTGTGGAGGAATTTTGGCCCACTCATTGCAGAAGTTTTGTAATTCAGCTATATTGGAGGGTTTTCAAGCATGAACCACCTTTCTTAAGGTCATGCCACAACATCTCAATGGGATTAAGATCAGGCCACTAGGCAACTCCAAAGTCTTAATTTTGTGTTTCTTAAACCATTCAGAGGTAGATTTGCTAATCTAAAATGCTGTGTTACTTCTACACCAGATGTAATGTGACATGCACCTTATAAAAGTTCAACTTTTGTTTCATCAGTCCGCAGAATATTCTCTCAAAAGTAAAAAAAGGATCATAAAGATGTTTTCAGGCAAAACTGACTCGAGCTTGTATATTCTTTCTGCTCAGTAGTGGTTTTAATCTTGGACCTCTACCGTAGAGGCCATTTTTACTCAGTCTCTTTCCTACTGTAGAGTCATGAACACTGACCTTAACTGAGGCAAGTGAGGCCTGCAGTTCTTTGGATGTTGTTGTGGGTTTTTTTGTGACCTCTTGGCTGAGTTTTCACTGCCCTCTTTTGGGTCATTTTTGTCAGCCGCCATTTGTTGATAATGGCTCTCACTGTGGTTTGCTGGAATTCGCAAAGCTTTAGAAATGGCTTTATAACCTTCTTCAAACTGATAGATCTTAATTACTTTGTTTCTCATTTGTTCATGAATTTCTTTGGATGGCAGCATGATATGTAGCTTTGGATGATATTTTGGTCTACTTCACAATGTCAGGCAGGTACTATTTAAGTGATTTCTTGATTGAGAATTGGTGTGGCAGTAACCAGGCATGGGTTTTGCTAAGGAAATTGAACTCAGCTTTCCAAAGATTTGATAAACCACAGTTCATTTATGTTTATGTTTACACAGGGTTCTGAAGGTTTGGGCTTTTTTTCCCCTTAATAATAAACACCATTTAAAAACAGCGTTTTGGGTTTACTTATGTTGTCTAATATAATACATTTCACAGCATTGGTATAAATCTCATAGCGTATTAGCACTGCTTTTCTTTCGATGTATGTAGTGCTCCGGTGTAAGCCACAATGAGTGAAGAACTAGTGGCAAAGCGATGCAGTGCAGCCGGGCTAACCTTGACTGGAGCTGTCACTGTGAATTTATTCAGCTAATGCTATAGGATCCAACCTTGGACCAAGCTCATTGTAGCCAGAAGGAGTTCGTATGTGCTTGCACTTTCAATAGACTCATTTCAACACACCATATGTGGGAAAATGGCATGAGAGTAGTACACAGTCCGCTCCGGCTCTGAGGGGATGGCTCTTCTGAAGTGGCCCCTCCAAAGGCTCTTAATCCTGGACACTGAGCAGCCTCTCATCCCCCTGAAGCTCCAGCAGATCCACAGCCCTCCTCCTCACTGAGGTGACCCAGTGTCTTTGAGGCGAGCGTCTGCCGCAGTACACAGCTCTGTCGCCTTTCCCCCAGTCCCACCATGGGAAACAGAAGCAGAGTGATAAACACAGGGGCTTGTCAGGAGAAGGGACTGTCAGTACAGGGCCTGTCTGTTGGGGATGAACAAATGATGGACAGAGGGAGGACAAGAGAGGGATGATTATAGAAGTGTTAGATTTTTTCACAGGGCAATAGAATTAGCACACACTTTCTTGATCAAGATTGAAAGTAGACTGTAAATGTGGAAAAGCAGTAGTAAACCTACATACATCTACATATTTCTATTAACTAGCAAAATAGAAATGCTTTACAAGATCATTTTCTTTTTTCATTTTCTCACAAAGCAATATTTGTGCTATCTATGAACAATTTCTAGTCATTTCTAAAGTAATTACTCAATGAATTCGCCTTTTTTGACAACCCAAATTAAATATTTGGCCACCCACCCATTGTTTGTAAACCACAGGAGCATGTAGTGAGGGACATTGAAACAAAATGGCGGCAGGTGTAGTCTGGTTGATATATCGATCTGCTGGGCCTGACGTTGTCCAAGGCGACTGGAGTTACACTGATTCCTGTAAAAGTGTCCCTCTCTCTAATGGACAAGTGCCACTGTAGGACGAGATAGCACTGAGGAAGACACAGAGGGTCAAATAGATTACTATGGACTCACACTGACTTCCCAGCATGCACTTCTGCCTCCTGAGTCTCCCACTGTCTCTATACATCCATCACTAAACAGGGACGCTTTCAGCACCTGTCCTACTTCTACCAATATCACCACCACCAGGGTTTGGGCCATCCAGGCTGTTAGTTAAGGCTCACAAACTAAAATCAAAGTGTTGCACATCATTTTTGTATTTATTCTCCATCATTCTGTCATAGTAAAACAAAATTAAACACTAACAGACTAAACTCTATCCACTATATTAAAGAGATGTCTTGGTGAGCATTGAAAAAAAAAAAAACTTTCGGTACTCATTTGCGTTGACAGAGATTACAGTGTGACTATTGTTTAGTGTACATGACTTTGTCTTTCTTATTATTCGTTTTTTTTAAAGAATAATGTGACTATTTGTATGCACGATGGCAGTAGGGGGGCACGATGGCAGAGTGGTTAATGCTCTCGCCTCCCTGAAAGGTGACCATGAGTTCAATCCTCCGGCCGCCACCTATAATCTCACTGGAGTTTGCATGTCCTCCTAGTGTTACTGTGGGTTCTCTACTCCAGCTTCCTACCACTGCCCAAAGACATATGTTTTAGGAGAATTAATAAAAATCTAAATTGCCCCTAGTGAATGAATGTGAGAGTGAATGGTTATCTGTCTGTGTATGTCCGTGTCAGCCCTGCTATGAACTATTAACTATTAACTATTAACCAGGGTGTGCCCCGCCTAAGGCCCATAGTTACTGGAATAGGCTCCAAAAATCCACAACCCCTAACAGGAAATAACAATAGAAGATGAATGAATGTCAGATTGATATTCTTGGAGAGGTACTAATTAAAAGCACCTCTCCAACTCTTCTCCAACTCCTCTCTTGTTAGGAGTTGGATGCTTGTTTCTTTTTAATATGAAGGAATTGTGTTTGAATCTGACCATGATTCTTTACAATTGCAATTAAGTTTTTTTTTAACCATAACTTTATATGTTAGACCAATGTAGTGTAGTGTAGGCTATTTATGTTCTTTAATTTTACGCATTAAAAGTATTGTCATTCAGTAGCAAATTACCTTACAGAACATGTGTATGTGTAGGTCTTTCATTTCAACATGAGTCAATATTAACAATTCTGTTTGTGGAGATTTATATTCAGTTCACAAAAAGATCTAATAAAAGATACTTGTGGTAAATTGCTACGTTCTTCTACAGAGGCTGTTATCTTCCCTCTTTTTGATGCATGTGATTATCTCCACGCTGTTTAAAATGCTTTATTATTTAGTTCAGTCTGCACATCCCAGTTACAATAAGATGGATTATCTCTGATACGAGAGGAAACTGCATCAAATGTGATGTCTGCATTATGTGAAACTCTGAGGCATAATTATAGCTAATTCCACATAAGACATGCACGGCACATATTCTGACACATGATGAATGGAAATTTACTTTGAAATAAATTAGAAAATGTCATGGCAGATTATGACATTTTGAATTCTGATCAGACACTGAATGTTTTAACTTTTATTGTTCAAAGTTTGTACTCCTTACTACATTATTTTATTATTACTATTAACTTATTTTAATATATAAATGATTAAGCGTATGAACCCAACATTTTTTCCACCTCAATAACAATAGATATAAATCTAGTATTGATCAGCATTTTACTTCATTTT
>JAVQKG010435474.1:0-27306 GCA_036025885.1 Hypseleotris bucephala | reverse complement strand
TTTATTCATTGTTTTTTAACTAATCGAAATATGAATGTAGGTCTTAAATTTTAAGACTACAAAATTATAAACTTTTATTTTTCCATATGAATGGCATTAAAATATCTTACATTTCACCTTGACAATCTTGACGATCCCCCATACATGTGGCCTATCCCTTCCTTGTATCAACTGTGTGTCAAACATCAATTACTGCATCCCAACATATGTTGTAATTGACATTGTGCTAAATCTCAGCTTGGACTCATTCTTGGGGTATCCACTGATTATGCTGTATCTTCTAGTTTCCTCATCTTTAGCCACCAAACCAGGATAATGTTTCCTCCACAATCTAATCCCGGGTTCACTGTGCCTATGGGGGGTCACCTAAACCCCAAATGTCTTGGTTTACAGCAAAGCGGTTGGAGGGAAGCAATCAAGTGTTGATTTGTTGATCTTCAACAAGAGTGAGGAGAGATAGAGAGAGCCTGGTAAAAGGTTTGTAATGTCTGGGCTGATGCTGCTCTGGCTTACTGCCTACTTCAGACTCTAAGGCAGCCATTTTGTGTCTGCCACTGTGCCTTGTTTGAACAGTGCTGCTTCTCTGTTAAATTTGAAAAGATCACTACAGAAAATGCCTCCTACAATTTTTACCCATGGCCTTTTGCATTTAGTGAGGTGATGCATTATTTATGCTGTTGAGCCCCCTCCAAGTCTGTAGCCCAAAGGACAAAGTGGGGCCTAATGCTTGATTCATGAGGAAGTGAATATGTATCAGTTTGTACAAGAGAAGAGTTTGTTTGCTTTGAATAAATTAGAAAATGTGTGTTTAGAATTAGCCACAGCTGCCCCCTTCAGCTGTTCTGTATTGTAAACAAAAATACAGTGAGATAGTCTGTATACAGTAATTGGTTCTTAAAAGATTTCTTGTAGTTCCAATTAGATGATAGCATATAAATTCCAGCAACTACTATATGGGCCTTGGCAGGGTACACCATAGACATAATCACTTAATTGCAGGACTCTCTTGATAAATGTCATGTGAACCAGTGAATTAAGTTGTTGTTGACAAATTCCTCATGTAGTCTTACCTTACCTTTATGATATACTTATTGTAGGGAAAGGATTTTTAAAGAAAGAACTTGTGCCCCTGTGATGTGGCAGTACTTTTTTGTTTTGAGCTTGCCACTCCTCACACATCTGTCCACTCCAGGGACAGGTGCAGCTCACCACAATCGCTCTCTCCAAACATTTCCCTATCGCAGTAAAAATTGTGTACGAGTGCTATTGTGCACTTATAGGCTTTGAGCAAACAGTGTGTCCGCCTAAGTGATCACATTCAAACAGTGTTCTCTCAGCTAATGGCGGGTTTGTTCATGTGTGTTGTGCCTTTGGCGTCTGACAGATGGGCCTTTTGGGATTATACCTGATAATGAGGAGAGGTGCAGGGGCTGGGCTGAGGGTGGCTACTGGAGAATGATGATGTACAGCAGGTATGGCAGTAAGGAAGTGTTATTTTTAAGATCAGCTTTATATTAATGTGAATTGCACATAAGTAAAATGATTCAACTTTACAATATTAGATCTCCTGTACTTCAGCAATACATTATACTGGCAGTGTCTGAATATCTGTCTTGTTTGTCTTGTTTTGTTGTTGTTTTTGTAGCCTTGCAATAAAGGGCCTACTAATTAGAGGTGGGTGATATGATAAAAAATATAATATCATGATTTTGTTAAAATCATGATATTAGATTTTATCACAATTCTAGTTCTCTTTGTATTTTTTGTCTTGCACATTATTTTTAACTACAAATTAAATGTAATACTATTTATTTTTATTTTTTGTAATTAATATGAACACTGGCATTTACAGTAAAAAATTAAGGTGAAAAGCAGAGCATAAATGAATGCACTGTATCTCCATTCAACCAATCTTCCCAAGTTAACAGCTTGTCATAAGTTAACTACATATCCCAATTTGATTTTTTTATTGCCATATTACTCACCCCTACTACTAATACTGTAGCCAGTGGCAATATGGTTACATAGAAACGGACCCTAAGATTATCACAATGTCAAATGACCACTCTTGAGTACCACAGCGACACAGTAACATAAACAGTAAAGGGGGGTTTACAAACAATGGTTTACAAAAAAGTAATGACATGTCTGTAAAATATACGATGAGATACTATGGGACTATGGGAAGTTTGTCAAATGTTTCTCCTGCCTGATTGACCTCACTATCTATCTTCTCAAATCAAATAAACCTATAAAAGCTCTAAAAATATCTTAAACACTTCATTGCATGGTATTTTTAAACATAGGCACTCTCCTTCTTAATGCCTGAAAGTAAACACCTTAGTCGTAATGTTGATGTCCAGACATGGTTAAATGACATTTATCCACCCATCATTATACATTTTTAAAAAGCAAACACTGTGTAAAAGGTGGGTACATACATAATAGGAATATACTAAGACACACAGCATGGGGTGTACACAAAACTATTGATTGACATCATTTTGATTAACTTTTATGTTACACATACTACAGTCTGCTATAATCTTAATCTCAATCCATTGTCCAGTGTTTTCAGGATGGTGCACTGTTGTGGCTTGAGGCTGGTCATTGAGGTCACTGCTACATAGTATACTCTGAAGCCCTCACACTGGACATAGACACACAATGGCCAGCCAATCCCGCACGATTAAATGAAGCGTATGTCCAGACAGGACTGGCCTAATCCCTGACACCCCCCCATAGTCATCAACACGCACTGCCCCTCCCTCTGCGCCCTTCAACATATGGAGATGGGGAGGAATTAGCACAGTGGAAGAAAATAAATGAGTTAAAGCGGCCAGCGGCTTAGATCCCGCCATATTTATTCCTGGGTCTGACCCATCTGTGAGTTTCTTAGAAGTGATGTCATAATGCGATTCCTTTTTGCTTTTCAAGCAAGTGATTTTGGTTAATCTTTTTTATCTGCCTAAAAGTTCGCAGGTTTAGCTACTAATTAGGCAATTGACCTTTAAGTGTCACACACCCATTGTCTTGATGGACAAAATTTGGGACTAAAGTGCCACATCCTCTGGCCCCACTGGACTCCTTGTGTGACCCCACCAAACTCAGCCCACCCCACATTCAGCCCAGATCTTGTTAAATAGGATTATGTTGGCTACCTGCCATTCAGGCTTGGATGGGACCTCTTATCTGCTGTCTTCAGATGGCTGCCAACATAATGCACAACGACCTACATTAAACAATGGCGCTCGCAGGTTTTGTTCTGGACACGCAGTGAAAAGATAATATCTCGGTGCTGATTTCCATGACAAGTGTGGCCTGCTTCCACGGTCAAATCAAATAACGTGATTGGTCTTATGGGACACACATTGCAAGTGTAATACAATAAAACCCTTGGGGTAGGCATAGGGCCATTTTCAAGTTCTTTGCTTAAAAATTCTGACAATATTATTTATTTTCTTTGTTTTTCATCACAGGTCCAGTGTCGTCCTCAGTTGAATAGCCAGCATGAAAAAACGTAAAACTACTGTAGAAAAAAATAACCATTGAAACCACGTAAAACGACAAACTACAAAATCCTCGAGCGGTCCAAACTACACAAACTCAAACTTAAGCTAGAGTCCTCAAATGATCAAAACACGTCAATAAATTTCAAGAGCTGGAAATTGTGTTAGTAAGATTAATAACCTTTAGATGCATGTTTTACAGATTTGTCTATACTAATTTTAGCACATATTTAGTGTTTATTGAATGTCAGTTCTAAATAGACTCGCCATGGAGTCCATGTCGGCCAAAGCACATGAGACATGTCTCGAGCGTCCCGCCTTACTCTCCCTCGAAGCAGGGACACCAATTCAGCAGCGTAAGAGGCTTTGTGACCAAATCCCTGCTGATCTTCATAAAGTTTGTGTCTTACAATTAAGTACAGATGGTTTGCAGCTGCTTGTAAGGCTAGTAAATAACTGGGGCCTCTATTTTCGCCAGGGATTTGGTGAGTAATCCCTCTCTCTGACAGTTTACCAGATTCAAATCAGACCAGGCTTTGCTTTCGTTCCTCCACTATTTCCTTTGCTCATATTCCCCCTCTTTCTGCCCAAAGCTCCTTATCCTTATTTGAATATGCGATCATCTTGTGGGGCACATACAAGACGTGACTATATCTAATGGAGATGTGAGCAAGTGTGTGTCTCAATTACCCCTAAAGGAATCCTTAGGCCAGAGTGCAGCAAAGTGTGGGTTAAACCACTGTTTACTCATTTGTTACTGATTAAATGGTTCCATGAAATTACAAAATGATTGTTGATGGTCAATAACAAATGAAAATAAAATACTTTTGTGTGAAACAAGATGTATAAAAGACTGACTGGTTAAACTTTGTACCTTTGTTAACCCCTGCATGACTCTGCTGTGACCAGGTAATATTCTGTACACAACAGTGACCTGCTGGTGACCAGAGGCTGCCAGGGTTGAGCCAAATCTTAGTCCCAGCAAGTAACGCCTGTAGTAAATGTTAATAATAATTGTATCTATATGTATAATTTCATTTACATTCTTAACATAAAGTTAAATACATACATAGAAAGGTATATGTTAATAACTATATGACATATGCAAATCTAAAATACCTTAGTTCAAACATTTACATATTGTCATTGTCATTGGACAAGGAGAAGGTTGGTAATTGCTATAGGTTAGGTTCTGTATACATGGCCACCCTACTCATGTTGTACAAACTACAAAATATAAATATGAGAAGAAACAGGTTAGCTTCAGCAAATTCAGTGACACACAACCTTTAATAGAAAAATACCCTGATAAATAGGGTAAGAAACTAGTTATACTTGTGAATTGTCATTTACCTTTGGGCCAGCATAATAAATCAGGTTTGAAACTACACGGCACTAACATTATATCTCACTTAAATCTATACTCTATAGACTATTAAACAGAATAACAGTTAATAACCAGCCCTGCCCGAGGATTCATGCTTTAAATCATTTCCCGGTTTTTCAGCAGACATTATGAGTGTTGCTTAGCGTTGCTTGTAGCTCATGTCAGTGTACATAGAGGACCCCTGTTAAGCAGATCTGTCTCCTGGGACTGTGCCTGTACCCAGCGGACATACAGACCCTAATGAGACCTCTCTCACACTTCCTACTGAACCTGATCATTTCAAGCTAAAACTCAAATGGAAATAGTCTGACCCTGTTGCCCTCTGTTTTCCCATCTGACTCAAATATTCTTGTTTAATAATTATTTATGTGGAAACGCAACTCATCTGCATAAGACGCTAGCAAAGTGTCCCAATGGTGCATCGGGATAAGAGCAGATGGAGGTGTTTAGCAACCTTGCCCACTTTCCCTTCCTGTCTAAAACACACACACATACACACTAGCATAAAGAAATAGCAGCAGTCCTCTCATCCGCCACCAAATGTTCAGTTAACCTGTCACTTTTCCTCACCCAAAACTGCACCGCGCCATATGCCTCGCTGTGACTTCTAACCCACTCCGCTGTCTCCTTCACATTGACATGAAAGTACCCCTTGAAATGCGAGGATGTCTCCGTTGTTTGATTTTATAGATCACACAGATAGGGAGCGGAGCTTGTCTTCTTTAATAAAAGCATTTGGTTAGTTCTACATGACAGGGACGCTTATGTCAAAGGGATTGATGGTATTTTTGATGATCTGCCTAGGTAAAATACACAATATTCTTCCTATTCATCCCAAATGGAAACCTAGTAAATACCGGTAGTACAGTATGCCTTTAATGACAACTGTAGTGTGCAAAAAAGTATGTATGTTTTTGGTGATGATTTATCTTTGTTTTTAACTTGTTTTTACTACAAATATGCACAGTGCACACTGAAATATCAGATATTATATTTGAACCAAACTAATTGTTGTCAATCCTGGTGTAGGATAGTGTCCAGAGAGAGTGATGGTGCTAATTCAGACATGTTATGAGTTTATCCAATCATAACCTTACGCAGCCCCTGAGCCTCTATAGCAGTGTGTTGAGTGTGAGCTTTGGCAATGTCCTGTGTATTCCGGGCCATTTGCCCTTGTGCAGAGGGCAGCTCCCAGCAGGCCTGGCCGTAGTGACAGTTTGTTGTTGTTTATAAGGTCATCCCCACCACAGGGGGCAGCATATTCATTACACTCACCCCATGGCTCTGTTTGTCTTAGGCAGTCTGTTTCTCTGTGGGCCCCTGTCATAAGGTCACAAGGTTTCTACTGTCATCCTACTCCTGTCCTCACTGCACACCCAAAGGTCCCATCTTCTCCAGAAAAAGGTCCAGAGTTAATTGGCCTAAAGATACGAATTAGATTTTCATTTTTTGCTGTTGGGCAGTTCTAGATAATTAATACAGTACCCGTTTTATGCAGAGGGTAATAGAGGCCTGGTTTAGAAAGCAGACAGAAGTTTAGAAGATTAGTCTAAGTTTTATTTAGTTTAGTTATTTATTTAGTTCTTAGTCTTTTTTCCCAATTCAACATGTGGTGCTATGTGGTGCACTATAGGATTTCAAACTTACACATTGCTATTTGATGGCTGAAAATACTACTAATTTCTAACATTGTTCAGTTTTACACTTCTCCATGTGTAGGCAGATGTACCCACCTAATAATGGCATTACTTTCTCTATTCATATTCAGAACCCCAACTACCTGTGCTGAATGTGATTTGAGAATTACTGTTGCAGTGCTGTGAGGGCAGAGTAAGACATATAGTGAGGAAGTGTCTGAGGAGGAGTGGGTGCAACCGGCTAAGTGAGGTTGTTAGCGGTTGATGCTCTGACAGTCCAATCCAGCGCCGCCACCCTTTCAAAAGACAGCTCCTTTTGTTTCTGCCTCCCCTTTCTTTTCTCAGGCCCTGGAAGAGAGGCTGAATCTGTGGGTTGCACACTAACCCACTGACACCTCCCTCTGATCTCTGTGCACCCCCCACCCCACCATCACACCACCATCACCAGAGCACTCTCCCTCTGCATATGCCGTCACCCAAGAGTCACTCTCCTGGTTGCTACAGTAACCAGCTCACCTCTCTGCCTCTGTCTCTCTCTCCTCCACAATGCACCGAAACAGCAGAATCAGACAGAAAGAAAATGATTTTTTTTTTTACAGAGACGCTGCTTCAACACTTTTTTGTGAAGTGTTATCTCGACAGAAAAAAAAATGCTTAGCAAAAAATAAATAAGGGGATAAAAACAAAGAATGACCACAAAAGCAGAGGTGTATCTTATAGAAGCCAGCTTGTTCCTTTTACAGTAAATGCAGCGTCCTCCATCTGCTCCAGCCATACTCCCATCCCCCTCTCCTGAAACACCCACCTCCAGCCCCTAGCGCTGCCTGTCGCTCAGAGTGGCAGTCAGTCAGGTGCTGCTGGTAAAAAAAAAATCCTTTCAATACAGGCCTGTCATTTAGCACCTGAGAAGTCTATGTCTGTGAATATACATGCCTGTTTCTCTCTGGTCTCTTGATATGCATTCTGTACAATTACACTCTCATTAGCTCCTAATTACCTTGGACACAACAGTGACTGGTCTCACAGTCTGAAAGAGAGCCCTGTGTAAATCAGTTACATTCATTCTGACAGTATTTGTGGGACTTTTTTTCCGCTGGGTGGTGGCATGTTAAATGCTCCCCCGGTGATTGTGGTAATTTAGAGCAAAATGGTAATAGTGGTGCTGATGGCTAGTCCTCTCGGTGCAGGCTGCTGTTTTTATCCCTCCATGAGCCGTTGTTAGCTAAATTACGCTGAAGCTTTAATTGGGTATTTTAGATTATGGCCATCACAGCTGATGAATGACGAAACTCACATCAGTGATCATTGATTATCACTTTTTAGAGCTCCATAAATTAGACCATCATTGGATCATACTGTTTTATTCATACAAGCTAAGTAAGAACAGGAGGCCAGGTCAACTGTAGACGACACAAGCTGTGACCCAGAACCAACAAAGCATCTAATCAGTTCATTAATCACAAGTATTAAAATATAATTAATATGTAGTACAGTTGAAATTTCTTGTTTGATAATCCAAATGGTTCGACTAAAATTTAGCTCTAAGTTTATTAGTTTGTTAGCTTTATATTTGTCCTTGAAATATGTGAAGGTCACTGCCAACATTTTACACATGTACTCATAAGTTTGTAGTAGCACACTACTAGAATCACCATGTCTGTTATATTACTTAAAACATCTACAGGTTGCAATGTGAGGATGCTTAACACTTAATAATTCCATTCCACAGTTTGTTTTACAATAAGGCATTCAGATCAGAACATCACTCTGTTGTGAAGAAGAGGGTGCACTATTTATTTTATAGTTACTCAATACTCAAATGTAATCTATTGAAATTCACCTAACTACAGTTGTCTTATGTACGCTACTGTGCTGACCCTGGTCTCACTCCTGGATATCTGCATCTGCAAGTACTAAATGTATCATCCCTAACCCAGGATGACATCCGTTTTACATACAGAACATTTACACACTTGAAAATGCTGTTACTTTCTATTATCGCATTCTCCATCTATCCTAGCCTCCACATTAGCCTTTTATAGATATTGTTAATGCCCGTTTCTGATTGAAGTGTAAAAAATCCCATTTGTAATATAAACTATTTTGCTGTCTCATATCTGAAGGTCATCCTCAGACAGATCCAAGTCCAAGTGCTGGTGTAGCATAAGCAGGAGTAGCATTAGCAGCATTAGCAGCAGCGGTACAGACTACAGTTTATGGGCCTCCTCTGCAGGCTGCTTGTTTAACGAGGGCAGGGGGACAGTGTGGCACTAATTGCTGTATGTGATTTATACCAGGCTGGGACCAGGCAGGCGATGCAGGCAGATGATGGTACTCCGAGAGCAGCTGCTTCACCCAATATTTACTTAACCCTGCGCTGGCGGGCTTGGCACCGGTACCGCTGATGACGGGCCTGCGGGGAGTCATTTCATCAGTTAGCGCTACATATGGCCGTATTGTTAAGATTTGAGCACAATATTAGGAAAGTTGATTAAAGCAATTAGAGCTGGGGCGCCAAGCTAATTTTGTCTAATAAGCACTGTATTAAATCATTAGCTGGCTTTAGATAGAAAGGCAGTTGCGGTTAGGTCCCCTTTTGTGTAGTAGTTGATATCCCGCTCTTTGATGCAAAAGGTCAGGGGTTTAAAATCCCCACAGGCAACTTGAGTGCCAGTGTATCAGGAAGGTTAGTGTCAAAACCTGCCACCAGTACCCGTAAAAATGCATGGCCACCTCTGAAAGAATGTGAGCAGCAAAAAGTTATTGACTGGTGTTCTATACAATAGGTCTTAATATCATGTTTATAGTACAGTTTTGCACTGTTGGTAGATTTGTTCAATCTCTTTTCCATCGCATATAATTTTAAGTATTAGCACAGACAACATTCAGTATTCACATCAACATTGCCAAAGGTCTAAATTTTACCCACAGTCAAACGACAAATTTGACTCGTGTGAATTAGAGGCAAGAGTGTGATTGGTCTCCTGACAATTTGACAGTCCTAAGGGAATTGTTGCTAGGTAATAAATAAACATAACAAAATCTGTAATGCACGGCCAAAAAACAGTAGTCATGTTAGCTTCTCTTTTTAGAAACACATACAGTAAGTGTACTTAACCATGATTTGTAGCTGGTTTGAATGTGGTGCTATCCAGCAGCATAATTTGTACCACGCTCATTCTACTGTCATGTGTACGCAGAGATAGACACTTCCATCCCACGCCTGTCTTCCCGCCTTATCTGGAGTGATAGTCTGAGGCATCTTGGGGTTTGCATCCGCGACTCAATTAGTCACACCTCAATGAAATTAGCCGGCAAAGGTGCAAAGAGCGCCTCTGTAACGCATTGACTTAAACAGCATCTAAATAGTCTCACCTCGTTTTGAGTTTTAACGCTCCATTTGCACCAAAAAGAAACAGCAGTGGTGAAGGAACAGGGTTATAATATAACAGAGAGCAGCCATGAGACGGTCTCCACGGTAACATTGATTGATATTCTTCAGGTGGAGCAGCTGTCAAGCGGCCTGTCCACGCCAAGCTAATGCTCTGCAGGGAGAATGTGCAAGAGGGAGAGGGGGTAGGGAAACACCATGGAAAAAGGCACTGGATGAAAGGGACAAGCTACAAATAATAGAAACGAGAAAATAAATGAGATTGAAAAGCGGCCATACAAAAGGAAAGGATTTTTACTGTGTTTTTACGGGAAGCTGCCATAGAAGCACGTGAGGTTTGAGTCATGCCATAAATGAAGGGTGTGTCGCCGCCGTAGATGAACTCAGATAAATCATGATTGAAGTCATGTTGTTAAAGGCTAATGCTACTCAGCTGATGGGTGCTCAGCATTTGTTTGGGTTGTGATCTCACGCAATTTATTTAGCGGCCTGCCCCCCCTGAGCCTCAGCTGAATTTACAGTAATGTACCGTTTCTCTAATCATGGCGTGGTTCAAATGGAGAATACTGATTGCTTTTGTAAATGTCACATTATTCACCAAAGTGGCATTGAGATGTCAGTGGGCACGTCTAATCGTATGTCACTGTAAGTGTCCTTTAGAGCTTGATGACTATAAATAGGATTGGCCTGTTTTAAATGCTCAAAGTAGACTTTGTTATCAGTTCTTGGATGCAAGGTTTGAGGTAAAAATGTAAAATAGTATAGCATTGCAACTAATGTCAACAACAAATATTTAAAAAAAATAAATTTAGGTAATCAAATTAAACAACATTCACTTAACTGGGCTGCTATGGGCCTTGTGTAATCCCAATTTAAAGTGTAGCCACAGTAATCTGCATAATCTGACATTTTAATGAAAACAGCTACCATACTATATAAATGCACATCGATAGACCTAAAATTACAGCCAGCTAAAATGAATGAACGTAGGTCTTACTCTAATCTGATTGTAGCCCGGGCACACTGCGAACCTTCACAGAACTTGGTCAAAAGCCAGTCCTGCTTAGAGAGATCAGTCTGAATCACTTCTGTTTGGAGACAATTTGTTTGTTTACACATGATTCACTGTTTTGTTGTGCCAATAACTGTATCTGAATTCTTATGTGTCTGCAGCTCTACAGGCCCCATCTTCATTAAGTAACATGCAAACACTTCTAATGAGCTTGATAATCAGCTGTTATGAGGCGCTGCAAACATTTTATTGAGTCTCTCCCATCTGTTTCTCACATCGCACCATTCATCTCGCATTCAAGTGAGTGTAAATCACTTAAGCAGCGGTGTAAACACGTCATGATCAGAGCTGGATGGTGAGGAGGTCTTGGTAAAAAAGGTGCCTCACTGAAGTGGTTGTGGGTGGAGCTGTCTATGGTGTTGAACTGTCACAGTGTCAATGGTATTATCTCAATTTTACCTCCGCCCAGGAGGTTATGCGATTGGGTCCATTGGCATGTGTGCGTGTGTGTCTATTAGCAACTTTAAGCAAAAACTACTGAACGGATTTGGATGACACTTTCAGTGAAGGTCAGTAGTGGTACCAGGAAGAAGTGATAACATTTTGGGACTGATCCGGATTACCGTCTGGATTCAGGAATCTTTTTGAAGAAATCACCTTCCCTTGTTATTGCTGGCATTGTGTTGTGACAGTGCTTCTTGTCCGTTACAATTTAAGTAACAGTTTAGTATTTTATTTATTTATTTTAAAGCAGTTGGTTGAGCAGTTGAAAGAGAAAAGTACTATTATAACTGACAAGTCCTACCTGCAAACTGTCTTTTTATTATCCCTCGCCTTCTCACAAGAGACTGAGGAGATTTAAAAAACAAGGACTTCTAGATTTAGACCAGTACATGACCCAGTGCTGTCTTTTTACTGGTCACCCTAAAACAGTCTCTGACAAACAATAGTTTTGTATCATTGTTTGAATGATACACTCCCCTTTCCTAATACCTCTCCTCCATGATGTTAGTGGTCTGCTCTCATAATGCTAAGTAATAGGCCTAGTTGTTTTGCACTAGTGGCGGTTCAGCACCATGGACAGCACCTTGTTCAACCTGCTCAGACAAGCTTCCTTCCTTCCTTCTCTCCTGCACACTAAAACCTATGCAAAGAACTATTGATCATTACGTTAATCTATATCCTCCGTTTGGCTGCAGAAATATTGAAGGCCCAGAGGCTGTATAAATTGTACATGACGATTTTATAAAAAAAAGATATCTGAATGTGCTTTATGCCAAATTAGAATTAGTAATTAGCTTGCTTCTATCTGGGAAGTCTAGATAAATATTTGCATAGTATGTACATCTCAGTAGTACTGGCACTAGAGACTTCAATGACCTGTGACTCTTGAATTGTCTTATTAAATGTAGTGTCTGTTGAATAAACTCAGCTCAACTCAGTTCACATTGGCCTCTGGTAATCTAGTTAGTTTAGAAGCATATAAAAGAAGATGGTTGATCAAAGCCAACAGTAAAGGTTTTAGTGCTGCTCTCACTGGAGCTGTGCCATCATTTGCCAGTACATTAGTGACATAATGACATGCACACATTTTTCTAATAAAGAGCAGAGTTCTTCCACAGCAGGAGAATAGTGTTTGTCTTTGTGGCTGACTCTAACTACCTCCCTCTCACTTCATCTGTGTGTGATCCTCTCCTCGCCTCTGTCCTCTGTGTGGCTCCTGAATATTTAATAAGGCTGAATTACTGAGGCCCTCGACTGTAATGACGGGAAAATCAGACAATTAAAGCAGAAGGGCTGTGGCTTTAAGTCTCAGCTCCCCCAGAGGAGCCCCACATTATTTAAAGTGGCACACTGTTTGATTATCTAATCCTCCTCTGCCCCTTCTGCTGTACTCACAGTGCAGGGCTGCCTGCGCCGCTGCCATCGCAAATTAGCATGAAACAGCGATGAGCGCTGCGTTTAAGACCTTTGCGAGAACGGGAATGTGATGCTATGGCGTCCCAGGGGAACAGCACTGTGGGAGTGAGTGTTTTAGGTTAGCACAGTTTAGCAAGAGGAGGAACTTAGCCCTTTTAAGGACCAAGGATAATGTATTACTAGTAATACAATTCAATTCAATACAATACAAACATGCCAAATGTATATGCAGTATTTAAAAAGTCTTAGTGCAAAGTATATGTTTAATGACAGACAATTCTTCTTAGCTTTAAGTAAATACGGTAAGCAGTTTTAATGTTTATATTTTGAAATAAATGATTCAAATAAGTTTGTTTTTTATTTACTGAAATCAAAGCTTGTTTTGTTCTTGGCTGTAAGTGGAGGTGTTGTCAGTTTGACATATTATCCTGACACAGTGGTGGATTGTGATGGAGCAGATAGTAATAGCTTCCTTAAAGCCGGTGTTGCACACAGAGCATCCACACAGACACAGATGAATATTCATGATGATTCAGCTGAGGCTCAACACTGGTTCATTTAGTGTTGGCCAGAGAGAGCCCAATGATAGCATTGTAAAAACACTAGCATCAGGGGTTTAATAGCTTGACTTCAGTGGTGGCTAATTACACGGCACACACATATTACTGATGGGAACACACACATCTTAGAGCTATTGTGATGCTGCTCTTCAATTTTGACTTGAGCAGATAAACATTTGTCTGGTTGAAAAAGTGCTTGTGCAGCTGCTTCACCACAGTCTAGTGGTGAATAGAGACGTCCTGTCATAGTACAGCACACTCTACAAAATGAGACCTCTACAAACATTTTACAGTCACACTGATGTTTGATAAGATACATAGAATTGGTTTGTTTGCATCAGCAATTTGTTTGCCTTTTCAGCTATTGTCTATAGTGGACAATGCTACTGCCACCAGCACACATCTAATCTTTGTGGTTTTATAGTATATAACTGGTGCAGTTGTTGTAGTCCCTTGGTTCTTAGATAAATACATAATACTGAATAGATGTGTATAGATGGAGTGATAAAATGGCACCTTGGATGAAGAATGTGATTTCCAAAACTTAGAAGGCTACAGTAGACTTACATATTATTAGAACTAGATAACATATTTATTTAAAAAAGCAGGCATTATTTGGATATTTGTTCAGATATTCCACATAAAAGCACTGTTAACGAGTGAAGTCTTCATACAGACAACCAACAGTATCCAGGTAAAACCGCAGTGGAAGAGAGAGTGTAAACCTCTGCTGCTCTCACCATGACCGGGGAATATGGGACAGTGATAAGGAGTAGTGCCTCAGGCAATAAGCTCCCCTGTTGTCTCCTCATTTGAATATCGTTGAGCGTCCATTTGCATCTAGTTTTAATAGTGGTTTATTCAGTCAAGCAGAAGATGACATCTTTATCTGTGGTTGACATACAAAGCTGTTAGCCTTGGGCTAACGTGTGTCTAGTTAATGAGTAGAGGGATGCCATTGCTGATTAGGAGCAGCAATATAAAACCTGAGAGCAGGGTCTAGACCGCATCAGCTGTATCTTATGGCTTTTCCAAGTGTGATGGAAATTAGACCAGGTGTTCTAATGCATTTTTATGAAAGACAACTTTACCCTACTTTAACATGACTTATAAGATATACAAGTTCATTTGACTGTCCAAGATTCACTTTAAAAACTCCATTGTGATGTCTGACTATTTTTTGGCTGAAGTCACTTTAAAGATGACCTTTATCTAGCTATACCAAAAAAATATTTAGATATATACAGAATATAAAAAATTACAAAATAGGAAAAAGCATTTCTCAGCTAAGCAAGAAAAAGCAAAAATGCAATTTTCATTAGATAAGATTTTCACTTGTTTGTGCTGTTTGTGTCTAGGACTGAATAATGTGTCTGGCCAGCATACGTGCAGTGTACCTTCCTCTCCTCCATTTACTGTACTGGGAATATTGCTTGCTAAGCGAGTGGTGGCCAGTGTGTTACCATGGCAACTCCAGCAGCTGTCAGTGTGTCTCCTGTAAGAATGACAAATGTTTTTTATTAGAGGGGCTTCAAATAGGTGGGATCCCCTCGTCTGCTCCATAGAGATGCTTATCTGCGGCTGATCGGACTGGAGTGACTCTGCCAATAACTGTGACCAGGCCTAATTACACACAGGCCTCCTGCCATCACCACACACTCCTTATTACTCACACTGGCTCTGGCACCATTCACCGTGTGACATTTTCATAGAGAGAACAATGTGGAGACACATATGGTAGTGTTATGGTTGCAGTTACACTTCATTAAGGCCAGTGCCACACCCGCAATGTTTTCCTCCATGTGATTAAAGTCGATTGGAGATGCAGATGGGATGTTTTTTTGCCGGGTGACTTTGAACGTACAAGGTTACGGCATCTCCAGGGGCCACGCTCCACTCACTAATACACTGAGAGGCAGTCATGCAGTGGGGCTCAGACTGATGAGGAAGCACTTTTATCTGCATTGTTTAGCTGACTCTGTTACTTCCATTTGTCCACATTGTTGGAGAGTTGTTCAGAGTCACAAGAGGTCAAAGTGCATCTGAGGTATAGTGCTCAGAACTTGGGACAACCATTGAAAGTCATGGCTTGCAGATCATGACCATCCCCAACAATTTAATATTAACATCATTACTGAAGAAATTGAAATCTCACATAGTAATCAAAGTAGTGTGTATTAATATTGCAATCCAAAATTACATTCAAAATACTTCTCCCAGGTTGCTCCACAGTGGATTTCCTTTACTGTTCCACATTGTGAAACAGAGAGAAAGCAGATCTGTCAGAAAGGCAGAGATGACATTTTTTTGATAATTGCTCTGCTTAGCCATGATGTGAATTAGCATATGAAAGTTGTCTCTTTTTCCTCTCACTGGGAGCGCTTAGCTGTAAGCTAATTTGTTAGTCATTTTAGATGACAGAGAGTGGTTGTATCCCAGAGGTGCTCTTTCCTCTTGATCTTTTATTTTCTATCTCTCTCTGTCTCTCCCCTCTCCTGTGCTGCGCTCGTGTCTCAATTATAGAATATTAAAATGATCCAGGAGCAGTGCCACAGCTCTGTCAGACAGATGGTGGCTCAGTAAGAGCAGGTCAAAGTGCGGGGCTCTGTGTCAGTGAAATCCTTCTCTTTAGTCCTTGTCACACATTAACCTCCAGCCATGACACAGCAGCACATGGCCTTCTGGACTTGATAAAAAGTCCAATAACACTGTGATATGTGCATAAATAACACGTTCTAACTGTTGGCCTAACTGTTATATCACATCATCAGTGCTTGGAAAAGAGTGAAAGGCTGCATTGCCTCCCAGTCTGAGTGAACAAAGAGTCTTCTTGCAGCTCTCTGTGGCGTATTTGGGGATTAATTGAATCTATTGAGTGTGGATGCACAGAAAGACACTTGTGTTTGTTGCCAAGCAGCTGGGCAGGCCGACGAGAGGAAGAGCAGCGTGCTGATGGTCCAGCCACCTGTGCTCTACTGAAGCCATACTTAAATATACCCTAATACAGCCAGGTGTGGGATTAGCCATTCTCAAACCAGAGGCATCTCGCTCACAGAAACAGTGGCGGCTGTCTCTAGACAGAGTTAGTATGCAAGAGGCAGAGCACACAGGAGCAGCAAAGAGCGTAGTGCTCCATCTGATCGTTATTATTGACCAGTCCTCCATGCAGCTGGATGCTGCATAAACACATTTCACACTCACATGTACACACGGAGCACACATTGATACAAAAGGCTTTATTACATACACACTGCAGCCATGTTTCATTGGCCTGTGGTAAACAGCATCTGGTGCCCTTGAAGACCATGTACTGCTCTGTTCTGAAAGGCCTCCATCTCTGCCGGAGAGAGCACTTTAAATATTGAGCATGCATTGCTTCAGAGAACAAAACTCAAAACTAAATCAAAACCAGTAAACTACCATCAGAGAGCAAAAGCCTTTATGTTTGCAATGTACTATTTAATGGTATGTAAAATATGGGCAGATCTTAAAATGAACACATTTATTCTAAATATTTTATGTTGTGTCAGAGGAGTTTGTTAAAAATGTGCTGCATTTATGCACCTTTTCATTATTATATCACTTATAGCCTACACACTCACGCACAAACTCAGCACACATTTATGTGTGGCTTCTTTAACATGCATCTTACACAGACGAACTCCCCTCTCCAAAGCCAGGCCTTTTGTCATTCTGACAGCCAGTCTGTTCTAATGAAAGCTCCTCTCATTCAGACGCCCGCCCTGTCAACTTTTGATGCCTTCCAGGGTGCCAGGCTCCTTCCACAGGGAGTGACTGGAAACAATAAGCAAATTGAGGTGAAACGCCCTGCTTGTTGAGGATACTTTGATAATCTACTTTTCTTTTATCAATTATCTCATGGAAAGTGAAGAAGAAATAGACTTGGAAATAGGACTTACTAAATTTGCCATGTAGGCTCTTTTTTTCTGTCCACACACAGGATTGTAAAAGCTCATGTAAAAAGCTATAAGGAGATACCAGTCCATGGTTTCCCTTTCGTAACTAGGTCAACACTGGCTCACAATAGCTCCATCCTCACTCCCCTTCTCTGTGAATTTCTCCTTCCCCACTCATGGTCCTCCCATTTGTCCATGTCTCTTAATATCACACCTTTAGTAAACATGTGAACAGCATTATTAGGATTATGGTTAAGATTAGGAATAGGGTTTGGGATTTGCTAATTGAGTACAGTAGCATCAGATTTGTCAGCTATAGTTATAAAAACTAATGGGACGTCAGCCCAGTTAACCCTAACCTTAGTATCAGGAGGTGAATCATTGTAGACAGACAATTGTCTGAATTCCTACATAGAAGTATTTTCTTTTCTAAAACATGTAAAAGAAATTATATGCTGTATTTATCCCATTACTTAACTTTACTGCTTGTTATACAAGTGCTCAGTGTTATCAATGTTAAGGGCTTGTGACAGGGGTAAATGGCAGTCATTCAATGGCCCTTAAAGTGTGCAATATAATATTGTGCAGTTCTACTGCTAGATTCCCCCACCACCACACAGCTGGCCTCATTTGAGCCCCATTGCAAATAGGCTTCTCCATCACGTATGACATCTGAAATAACCCAGCAGCAGCCACCAGCCAGTGCACCCATCACTCCTCATAAACACCGACTACCTCTCTCTACTTCCACGTGTTCATGCGAATTAGCATAACATTAGCATGATATTAGCACAGGCGACCTGCGCAGCCATGCCGTATCAAAGCGTTCTGTGATGCCGGGCTCCCTGTGCTTTAGTCTGGAGCAGGCAAAGAGGCAAACTAAAGAGAGAGCTTCTTCCCCCCAGAGAGGCTGAGCAGAAGGATGAGCTACATGATAACGAGTCGTGTTACAGCGCTACACAAGTCTACACAAGTCTACACAAGTCTACACAAGTCTACATAACACACACCCTTGTCACTGCACCTCTGAGCAGCGGCAAAGCTAAATGGGCTGCAGCAGATGTTTGGTGACTACAATCACACAGGCATGCGCGTACCTCACTTGACTTGCAAATATTTGCTAAGAGACTTCAATATTGGATTTTCTCAATTCCCCCTCTTTGAATGTGCAAGGTGTGATTCCAGTGCATTAGAATAAATATGCACTTACACGTTGACTGAACAATATTATTTCATTTGGAAAATGCCTTTGGTTGTCTTTGCTAATGAAACAGAGGAGCAACTGAAGTTACCGTAAATTAGATTTTGTTTTCAAAACTTAACAAAAAGAAAAACAAACTGTTACAATTTTTTATGATGTGCAAACTACTGTGAGACATCAAGCTCCACAATTCCAAGAGCAGTCTAAAATTAAATTTATCAAGTTCAAAGGTATGGTAAACACTATATGGCAAGCATTAAATAATAAAGATGCATTCGTCTTATATAGGGTTTTTCTAGACACAGGTTTTACCGGTGATTGCATTATTCAGTCACCACGCTGGTGGTGGTAAGCAACTTCTGTAGCCACAGCTGCTGTGGGACAGCCTGATGGAAGCGACATACATCGACAATGTGGGTAAAGTGTCTTGCCCAAGGACACAAGTGTTGTATGGTAGTTTTGATTATGATTTATCTTGGCCAAGTGTCAGTGTGACATGTAACACAATTTGCCTACAATTTCGAAGGTTTGCATTGTTTTGATTTTGTCTTCCGTGTGTTCTTTTGCAGTGTCCCGGTTTCTCATCACATCCACAGGAGCCCTGTACATCCTGGATGTGCAGATGGAGGATGGCCTCTACAACTACAGGTGTATGACACGGCACCGGTACACAGGGGAGACCAGACAGAGCAATAGTGCCCGCCTCATCGTCTCCGGTAACATTATTACACCATCATGTGCCATTACACTACCCATACAGAATAAGAATTTCAGACCAAATCACTGGTCTTTTGCTGTATTGTGCCCTGCTCTTTGCTACATGTTAATATTATGAATGTGGACAGTGGAGCATATGGAAATAAAGTGCAGCTTGCAGGAAACAGACAGTTTGAACTGAATTGGAAGTGACAGGACGAACCCATGAATGAAAACGGGAATGACAGGTGATAAAGGTCATTATAACTGTGCCAACACACTCAGGGGGATGGGCATCAAATACAAAACTTTACCTCATTTTGTACGCAACATAATTCTTTACTGTAGGTTTAATGCAAATTATGTATATTTACACTGTGTGTAGAATTAAACATTTTGACCAAAATATTAACTGTTTTAAAATGTAGACAAATAAGTAATCTATCTCATGTTTGTTCCTGTCCCTGACAGACCCTACCAACTCAGCGCCACACATTCTGGACAGCTTTGAGCGTCGTGAGGTAATGGAGTCCCACCGGGTGGAGCTGCCCTGTAAAGCCTCAGGCCACCCTGCGCCCAAGTACCGCTGGCTCAAAGACAACAGGCCGCTGGAGCCCGACACACGCTTCAGACAGAGTGTCACAGGGCTGCTGATAGAGCGAGCCCAGCCCGCTGACACTGGGACGTATGTATGTGAAGTCTGGAACAGCTACGGCAACGCTGAGGTGGTGGGACGCCTGCTGGTCAAAGGTTACTGAAATAGAACAAACTTTTGAACAAGCTTATATTAAAGCTGAACTACCTGATTTGCCCTTTTATTTAAGCAAAAGTAATCAATCAGTAAATAGTACTGCATAACAGAAGAGATTGATTTGATTGTTTATCCAGTCACAAGCTTCCACAGGACAGGAGCACTCTGACTGGCCATTATCTATCCAAAGCTAGAATCTGAGGGGAAAATGTGAGGGAGATTTTATTATCTCATGTATTAAAGTATTAAAAGCCAACTCCACTGCTTGTTGTTGTCATACTTTCTGGTTTGTGTAAGACCTTGACACAGGGTTGAGAATGAGAAGAAGGAGAAAAGGGAGCGTTTTATTCAAATATATGTTTTCGCACAGTTTCACAAAATCAGGTAGTGCAGCTTTATGAATATGTATTTTGAGTGCCCTACCAAATTTGGATGTCTTGTCACAGAGCCCTTGAAAGTCCAGGTGAGCCCACAGAAGGTGAGGGGCAGCGTGGGCAGCCAGGTCTCTCTGTCCTGCAGAGTCACCGGCTCAGAGGAGTACCAGTTGTCATGGTACCGTAACGGAGAGCTCATCTATCCCAGCAACAGTGTGCACATGACTGGTCAGAACCGGGAGAACCTGGTCATGGCTGGCATGGCCAAGAGTGATGGAGGAGCCTATCAGTGCTTTGCAAGACATGGAAAAATGTCCGCCCAAGATTTTGTCCAAGTCATCCTGGAAGGTCAGGATATACAGGCTTTACCCAATCATTTAAAAGTGTCACGATTTTACACCTTTTAAGAATTCTGAAAGACCTGAAGTATGATTACATTAAGGAAATCATGATAAAAAATTAACTTTGAAATATGTTTATTTAGTCACTCACAACACATTCATACAAGGCTGTAATAAGTAAAAATTGTGAAAATCTATGTCACATAAAAGGCCTTGGTTGTTATTCCAATAAAGTTTTTAGATTTTTGCATTACAGACATTACGTTTGTTGATATTATAATAACAATCAGTTATTGTGCAGCCCTATGTAAAGTGCACTAAATGTTAACCATAAATACTGTACTATACTAAAAGTTGTTGATCAAGTATTTGTGTTGGTACAGATGGAACCCCAAAGATCCTGGCCTCATTCAGCGAGAAGGTGTACAACATCAATGAGTTTGTCTCGCTGTCCTGCACTGTGAAAGGGACACCGGAGCCCAGGGTGACGTGGACACTGGACGACGAGCCTGTGGTACGAGACAGTCGCCACCGCATCTCCCACTACACCAACGGAGAGGGCCATGTGGTCAGCCACCTCAACATCAGCCAAACACAAGTCCCGGACGGAGGGGTGTATCGCTGCATCTGTAACAATTCCGCTGGGACTGTTTCGTACCAGGCGCGAATAAACGTAAGAGGTGCTTGTCAGATCAACTCTTCCGACCCACCATCACATATACACAGATGCCATGTGTCTTGATTTGTTTTGGGTAGAGGTTGTTTTTGCTCTATAGATCGCTATAACCTCTACAATCCTAATCCAGTCACAAGGGATTACAAACTAATACAATCCTTGGTTGCTATTATCTTGGACATAATTGTTTTTGATAAAAAAAAAAACAACTGTACAAGTTTAAAAAGTCTAAAAATTAAATTACGATTATTGCGATGAGGGATTATGACAATAATAAAAAAATAGCCCTGATAATGTTTTTATTGCGATAAACTATATTATTGTGTATTGTCCCATCCCTACCTGTCTCAAACCAGAATAAATGGGGATAGGCTTGTAAGCTTAAAAAACTATGCCAAAGTATTATGCTAATCATTCCTCACTGTTATAGGAGGCAGATGATTTGCTCTAGCTGCCCTGGAAAATAGCTATCGGCCAAAAATATTAATATCGGTACATTCCTACTGGGAAAAAAGTAGGGCCTTGTGCTAGTCTTAAGCTTGGATAAATGAATAGTTTTGCATTAAGAAGGCATAAAAGAATGCTAAAAGATTATATGTGAATCACTGCATGCAAGAAGGCAGATAGAAAAATAGAGGACTTCATGTCTATAGTGTCCTGAAGTAGCATAGTCCTATATCATAAGCCACAGTGTCAGCCATAATTTTCCCATGCTCTCCTTCCAACACCTGCTGATCGTCGTCTATTGGGACACCATTAGAATGATTTACTGTTTCCTTCACTATTTGCCTGTTTGTGCTATCTCCTGTCTAGAAGCTTAGTTGTTGTCATGTAGCAGTAAAGCCTGGCTTCAATCTATTTGTATTTCTGCATTGCATAGGTCCACAGGTTGATGCTGTGCACTGATTATTCTAATTTGAGTGTGTTCATTCTTGCATGTTGTGAGGCTAAATAGGGCGATCTTGTAGCCCTTAAGCGCGGGTGCATGGATGTCGAATGCAGCCAAGCAATGAAGATAAATCTCCACAGGTGCCATTGCAGGGAAAGTGTAATGACTGTTTCTCACATCATTGGCTCCTTAATCGTGCTAAAGAGAGTAGCAACCCAGGATATGTGCTGCAAGTACACTATAGAGCCTAGTTAAAGTGTCTTTTACAAGATGCTCAAATTCAGCCTAATAGTCGGTTTCCTGATAGACCCGGAGCGCCGGAGGCCGATTGGTCGTCCTGTTGGTTTTTCACAAGTGTGTGGAAGAGGCACCAATGTGAGTAATGGCTTTGGTAATAGGTCTATGAGTGGAGAAAGGGACCATTCTACTCCAATGCTTATTACTGGCAATCATAGCTGGCACTAGAGGGGTGAGCAGAAAGTAATATTCACTTCAAGCTCAAAATACACTACCTCATCATAGCCTCAAAATGCAGGTGAACATAGAGCAGAAACCCTGTATAGTTCTTTAGCTCTTGTTATTGTGTGAAATTATTTTCCTTTTCTAAACCTAAAAATCTTTGACATTTACTGTATTTTTAATATCACCAAAACAAATCAAGACATGTAACACACAGCTCAACACGCTTCTGTACCACAAACCTCAAAAATCAATTTAAGAGAGTTGTCTCTTCAATGTGTTCCTCAAGGGCCTGCCAGCATCAGACCAATGAAAAACCTCACTGCCATTGCTGGGCGGGACATGTACATCCACTGCCGGGTCATTGGGTACCCATACTACTCCATCAAATGGTACAAGGACTCCAATCTGCTGCCATACAACCACCGCCAACGAGCCTTTGAGAACAACGGTACCCTAAAACTCTTCGACGTCCAGAAAGACGTGGATGAAGGAGAATACACGTGTAATGTCCTGGTCCAGCCTCAGCTCTCCACACACCAGAGTGTCTATGTAACTGTGAAAGGTAGGGCCTAACTGCATACAAAAAATACTGAACTTTTGTGAGTATCACATATGATTAGATTGTTTATTAGTGTTGCTGATAGATTATAAGGGAGGGACATGCAGGTGATAAGTGGCAGTGCCCCTCTTTTTAGCAAGTAGAAGGTTGTAGAATTGATCATCGAGCAGCAAACTACAATCTCTCTGAGTTGAATCTGTTTGTCCCTGATTCACCTGATAGTACAGACTCGGACCACATGACAACAGGTAAAAACCCCAAAAATAACCAAGTATGTGCTAGGAAAATTATAACCTGGTTGTCTATGTCTAACGTATCGTCAAAAAAATGTCAAAATGACAATAAGGGTAAGACAAATACTAGTTTGGCAAAAGCAATGATAAATATGAAAACTGCTGTGTCTTTAGCAATCACATATGTGTTTTTTTCCTATGGACATAAGTTGTATTATTCCCATTGTCCAAACTAACCATGTACTGTAGGGCTTTATTATCTTACCAGCTATAAAACTCTATACATTAAGTTCATACCACATCATATCAACATTAATCCGTTGATGAAAACAAAGTGATCTAGAGTAATATTTGTTTATCGGGGCCCATTTAAAGCAGCCACATCACTGATAGCACTGCAGCATCTCCATCATCCCAGCCAGTTTATCGGAGGCTCATCTAAATATGCAGCACACTGAGCTCAGCCTGATCATGATAACCTCAGATGGCTCTCTTTCTTCAATGACGATGCATAATTTGAAATGTTGGATGGGCAGACCCCCTCCTCTTGCTCACAGGTCTTGGAGTGCTAACGAGTGTGTGAGAGCTTCGCCGCCATTCCACCTCGCCTAATTTGCCTCTCGGCTGCTTAGCATTCCAGCTCTGCCGACAGGGAATCCCCAGGAGCCTATTATGCCTATTTTGTTATGAATTAAATAAGCTCTGAAGTGCCGCTTATTCCAATGTTATTTTAAATCATTAATTTTCCGAAGCATCTGGTTCTCAGAGTGGCTAAAGTGTCCCCAGAGAGTGACGAGCAGGTTATATCAGTGTTGTTGTAATAAAAATACTAGATTATCTTGCTTTATTTACCGAACTTAGTATATAATAACTGCAAAAATACAGACAATGACATTGAATTTTCTGTTTTTAATCCAAAATAATTGACTACTGATATCCAGTACTGTACTAATGTTTTTGGCAAGGGTGTATTTGTGTTAAGTCACAAAATGCTTTATTAACATTAACAACAAAATCCTAGACAGAAATGAGGTATAGTTGGGCCGCTGTTTGGCTCAGTAGGTAGAGCGTGCGGCCCATATACGTACAAGCCATCAGAGCTTGCCCCGGTGTTGTGAGTTTGTATCCGGCTCTGGATGTCACTCCCCACTCTTCTCCCTGATTTCCTGTCAATCTACTGTCCTGTCAAATAAAGCCAAAAAAAAGAAAAAGAAATGAGGTATAGTTGATATAAAAAGCTTGAAATCTCAATCCTAATTGGAAGAGAATAAATTACCTGTCTGTAATTTATATTGCTTTATAAATACATGTTTTTTTCCCCTAGTCCCTCCTACCATCCACCCGTTTGAGTTCCCTCGGTTTTCCATCGGTCAGCGAGTCTTCATCCCGTGTGTGGTCATGTCAGGTGACCAGCCCGTCTTCATCACCTGGCAAAAGGATGGTCGGTCAATACCAGCCAGTCTGGGAGTCACCATAGACAACATAGACTTCACCAGCTCACTGCGGATATCCAATCTCACACTCATGCACAACGGAAACTACACATGCATCGCTCGTAACCAGGCTGCCGCTGTCGAGCATCAAAGCCAGCTTATTGTTCGAGGTCAGAAGAGTACTACTACATACTAGTATCTTACTACTGACCAATGAGCAGTGAATTGTTAACGTAACCTGAATGTATTTACTTCCATTTAGTTCCCCCTAAATTTGTGGTACAACCAAAAGACCAAGATGGAATCTATGGGAAGTCGGTTATTCTGAATTGCTCGGCTGAAGGATATCCAGTCCCCACGATTCAGTGGGAGTACTCCAAAGGTGAATAGACAGCATTATTATTGCCTTTATAAAATAATGCCCATCTGAAATACTATATGATCTGCTTCCATATGCTAAGTTGATATGGCTACCCATGTCTTCCAAAAAATGACAACAGAAAATCTTAAGCCTTGGTTCACTCAACACTCACAAAGGCACACAACTTTATTAACATTTAAAAGCTTTCAGTATCCTATTCACAAACCAAGGCTTTGTGTTAGGTGTTTTTTGCATCTAATATTTTTATTGATTTGATCTTACTGGGCAGACAATCATAGCTTTGCCTGCCAGTTTGCTGAAGTTATTTCCATGGACTTTAAACTCTCCTTTCTTCACTTTGACAAACGGGCTGAATTAGAAGAACCTTTTGTCCTCAGGCAAGCATATTCTCCACAGAAGATGGTGTGTTTTTGAACGCTAACACAATGTTCACAGGCCTAAGGCAGTATGCATAAAACACCCACCGCAAGTTCAAACAAACGCTTCTAAGAAACACCACGGTATCTCTACAAGGAAGTGCAAGATTATGTAACACAAGTCCATGCATTTGTTAGGCACAATAAAACGTTAATAAGAGCCTTCTGGTATTCAAAAGTTAGCAACATTGCATCTTTTAATTTAATTTTAAATACTGTCTTCTGTACCAGGTGCGGGTGTCCCACAGTTTAAACCCATCCCCCTGAATTCGGGCTTTCGCATTGAAGTTCTGGTCAACGGTTCTCTTCTCATCAAACATGTTCTGGAGGAAGACAGTGGCTTCTACCTCTGTCGAGTCAGCAATGACGTGGGCGCTGATGTCAGCAAATCCATGTATCTCAACGTCAAAAGTAAGTTTTTGTTTAAATCTACTTGTGGCTGCTGAAATAGTTATAATATGTGTGCAGGTTTGGACCCTTTCTGTGACAGTCAGGCCAACAACAAAATACCACCATAGTGCCTGGTTTGTGCTTTCTGCCTCAACAGATCCCACAAAAGCAGCACACACTCAAAACACAAGGCAGCACCAGCACATCTCTAAAGAAAGTACATCATTTATTCGCTGTGTAGCCAGGGACTTATCTCCCCTCCATTAGGCCTTGAATTCTGCATGCAGACAGGGGCTGCCATGTAGAAAAGAAGGCTGCGAGATGAGCGCATGGCTTATCCAAGTCCATCTTCCCTCTTTGTGATGCCCTGCTCCTTTTTTCTGTACTGCATAATTTTACATGGCTGCAACGGAAAATGTGTCTACTTTTTTGCTTTCTTTATTTTTTGGTTAAACTTGGGTGAATATGTGATGG
Organism: Hypseleotris bucephala; assembly: GCA_036025885.1. NCBI lineage: Eukaryota > Metazoa > Chordata > Actinopteri > Gobiiformes > Eleotridae > Hypseleotris > Hypseleotris bucephala. The sequence goes on along the minus strand of JAVQKG010435474.1, from coordinate 696 downwards.
TTCTAAATGATGATAATACTACACATTTTCTAAAACCACTGAATTTAAACATAATGTCATTGATACTTGAAGCATTAGCCAAATGGGTAGAAGCACAGTGACCAATTAACCAAAGCTAGCCAATCTTGCCACAGTTCACCCCATTTTAGACTTTGCGTATTTTTTCGCAAACACTGTCTTTTCCACTTTCACAGAGCACTTAATAAATCATGAACCTAATACATGATTTACCCATATCTTGTGTCTGAAAAAACTGCTAAAAGGATCATGCCTTTAAGAGACTACATAACCTATTTTTGACTTAACTTCTGATCACAAGCACTGCTTGACCCCACCAGGAGAGTGCATACATAGTCAAAAGTATACATGCCCGCTGTGTGATGAGGTGGCTGGTTGCTCAGTTTCATCAGCGGCTGTAGATGAGGCTTATGCTCCTGTGGCTCTTATCAAACTAAAGCAGAGAGCTCCCTGCTGGGCGTCTCACTGTCTGTAGGCACTGCTCCGGTCTGCCCCCAACTCCGGTCTGCCCCCAACTCTTTCAGATTATACCCTAACTACTAAAACAATAAAGTCAGCTTAATGTGTCTACAAAGCACAATACCTACTTGAATTGAAGCTGGGGTAAGCAGGATGTATGACACATTATTGCAGTCTGTATCTTTTTGGATGAAGGGACTTTTTTTTTTTTTTTTTTTT
>JAVQKG010435449.1:0-18759 GCA_036025885.1 Hypseleotris bucephala | reverse complement strand
TGCTCGATATTGTCCCCTTGTATTTTCTCTGGATCAAAGCTGTCGTCTGCGATGATCACTTTAATGTCACTGTAAGAAGATCTAATGCTGTTCAGCAGGACTTTGAGGGCGTCGTAGCGAAGGAACGTCTTAACCGTGATGGTGACCTGAGAGCTGATGTCTGAGAGAGTACATATTACATTTTGAGTTACTAACTGTATCTCTTGTTTACTTTCTTTTTCAGGCTTGTTTATTTATCAACGTTATTGCTTTAAGAAGTGTGGAAAGCAAACACATTATGACGTTTTTTTGTATTACCAGTCCCAGTGTCGTACATGACGGGCAGCTGAGGCTGTCTGATGACGATGGGAAACAAAGCTTCATGGTTCTCAAATCTGAAAGAGGCTGAGAACATAGACATGGTGTTTATTAAACAAACTGTAGGACCTCCCTAAATCTCAATTGTGGACCTGATATAGCCTCCTGTGTTTGTGTAGGACCTCCCCATAACAATAATAACTACCATTTACATACTACTTTTCAAGCTGCCCAAAGATGCTTTACAGTTGCATTATTCATTCACTCCTCAGTCACACAGGTGGTGGTAAACTACTTCTGGAGCCACAGATGCCCTGAGGCAGACTGACAGAGGTGTGGCTGCCAGTCTGCGCTTACCTCTGACCACCACCGAACACCTATCACACAACCACATTCATTGTAATGTGGGTTAAGTGTCTTTCCCAGTGAATGCTTACCCATTGCGCCACAACCACCCCTGTATTTGTGTGGGACCTACCCAGATCTCCAGTGTGGACATGATACACTGTGCTTGTGTAGGAGATCTTAGACAGCAGGGCATTCAGGAGCGGCAGGCTGCTGGACTCAAGAGTCAACTCAGCACCTCCATTACCTGTCCTTGAACAACATTTAAAATTATAAAGACATTGTACGATTACTAGGGGTGTAACGATACAGCTAGCTCACGGTTCGGTACACTCACGATATAAAAACAATAAAACTGACAAGCATTTCATTTTTTTTTTTTGGAACATTGTAAAAGTACAAATTCCCTTTTTGTTTTTTAAACTTGCACATTAACTATTTTCTTCTTGAAAATGTTGAGATTGTGAGGCAAATTTAACCAACTACATAGTAGTTTACATTTATGAGAGTATTTATTAGAGTAAAAGTTGAATCTGCTCCTAAAAGTCTGACATGTGCCTGTTGTTGAGACGAGCTGCTCTTCTCCGGGATGGAGGGGGCGGAGCTGCAGATACACACACACTCGTCTCCTCTGCTCCTTTCACTACTCAGATTTCTCACCAATAAAACTATGATAGAGTGAGTAAATACATGTTTAGGGATTGTTTTGAGTAAAATAAGTGAGTTACTCTTTCAAATCATCGCAGATTTACGTCCGCTATAATGTTATTCCGTGATTTCCGTCGCGCGTCGGATATTTTTTAGCGCAATATTATTTAATCGATAAAACATTTACGAATATTTAACCGTTAATAACTCCGTGAATATTAGGCCTAGAAACATAAAATAAAGGCCGAGAGAAAGCTCACAGTCTCATCTGTCAGACGTTACGTGAAAGCCTTTAGCTGCTACGTCATAGAAAAGTGTTTCGCGGTACATTTTTTACGCGCACGATGCATATCGTCATTTTTTTTGGTTCGCGAAATTTCGTGGCATGGTGCATCATTACACCCCTAACGATTACAGTACTTTTATTACCTCTGTCAACCAGACCTATATAGAACTATTAGCTGTGATTAAGTACTATTAACTATTTTAACATTTTCTCTTCATTGCCTCGTACTGCAAAATGCAAATACTAAACTGTGATTATATAAAATGCACTATAAAAACATAAAATGAAACACACTCACCTTTGACTGACACTCCCAAGTCTATGTTGTCAGTTCTGAGGACCCCTTTGGTCACAGTTAAGGTCACCTACAGAAACATAGACCAGATACCAACCATAATACAGACCAAATCAATTGTCGTTTATATTTCAGTTAGAAATATTTGACATTTTTATCTAATTTACTACGAATGATCAAATGTGGCTTCCTACACACTTGTAGGCTGCAGTATTAGCAACAGAAGCAGGTATAGAAAATTATTTTACTCAAATAAGATTATAGTTATTTCAAAATAATATTAGTCAAGTAAAAGTAAAAAGAGACATCAAAATTATTTCCTAAGAGCAAAAAAGTACTGGATCAAGAAACTACTCAGGTAAGTAACTGTTTGAACGTTATGTGATGTGTATTTTGCAGTTTTGTTGTAAAGAAAGACAATTATAATAGGAAGACCAAATTACTTTTTTAGTAAACAAAAAAATAGACTAAATTACATTTTAATGCATTAAGGCACAAGAAACATTTCAAAATGATCTACATTTTTCACACCATAAATCGGTGTTCTGTACATACAGAATTAAGTAAAGGTACTCATACTGTTACCCAAATTTTTACTCAATTGCTGCAAAATATTAGCAAAAGTAAAATGTATGGCACATTAAAACTGCACTTAGAAGTACAGTTGATTCAAAAAGTTGCTCAAGTAAATGTAACTGAGTAAAAGTAACTAATTACACCCCACCTCTGAAAAGCAAAAAGTAAAGCATAATAATGTATGATTTAAAATACACGTGTCTATGGTATATCTTTCATGATGACTTGGTTCTAAACATGATGGAGCACTTTATCAAACCTCAGGCGTTTTGACAGAGTTTGCATACACACAGAAGAGCCATGCCCTAAGCAAATAACAAACTGCCACGAAGGGCAATGTTAGAGCCAGTGATACCTCGAGGATTTGCATTTAGTTTCAGGCAAATCTTAACCAGATTTCTAGACCTGAAAAGTGGGACAAATATTTTTTTCCCCTTAAATTTTATGCAATTCAGAGTACATAAAGCTATAAGCTCAAGGTCTGAACATTTTGGCAATAAATAAACAATTACTGTATATGGTAAATTAATTTTACAATGGCTAAGCCGGGATTCTCATTGCTTGTTTTAAAAACAAAAAGGTTACTGATGTATAGTAAACTGATCAGAAAGGCCAGACATTCTTCTGCAGATAGTCCCCACACCACACACAGATCAGTCAGGCTGGTTATAATTGTGGTCATTAAAATTGCAGTACCTGATTTTGTCCCAGAAAAATACCCAAAACAAAAAAGTAGTTTGAAAGTTTCCATGACTTGCTCCCCTTCCCTCATCCTCTAAACTAGTGAAACGTCCCATACATCTTCGTCAAAATCTTTGGCACCAATGGCCATCTTAATCAGAGATTGTGTGATTGTGATTTCTAAGGGTTTTTATATTGTTAATGAGCAATTAAGAAGCCCAGCCCCCAAACCATGACAAAATGGGAAAGATCTAGTAGTCGACTACTTTGATTTGTCTGGATGTTTGTGAAGAATGCTTTTGCCAAGTGTTGTAAATTTCCCTAAAGTTAAATTCTTCTTTTAGTCTATAGGTGGCGCTGTTGAGGTAACTGTTATCATATTGGTCAGATTTGTTTCGGTAGTAATGCGGTGTTTCAGGTTTGAGCCTAATCGGGCTAATATACACTAGCCTGGATCACTGTGTCAAAATTCATGAGATTTGGTTTATGTTCACCATCTATGGCTCAATTAAAGTGAATTAATTAATTCATGAATGAATGAATGAATTAGTTACTATTTAATATTCATAGGTAAAGTTTGGCCCCTTTATGATATGTATCTGTGTAGAAAATGTGAAAGTGATCTGGCCAAAACGTGTTTTTTGCTGATATGATTAGCTGTGAATGGGCTGTGAATTTTGAAGTAAAACATGCGCTGGCTCCCTCACATTATTCCTGATAGATTCCAGTTCTTCATTCTAGTATCATGTACTATTGACTGTAATTATTGCTCAAAAACAAACAAACAAAAAAAAAAATCAGGTACTGCAGCTTTAATTAGGTGGGCTCACTGAGATGCCACTAACCTTGTAGCTGCTTCGTTCTGGAGCGTACAGAGCTAAACCTGTGATGAAAATACACTTGTGTGATTGTCTGTGTCCAAACCCCGCTCCGTGTGTGAGTAGTGCATGGGCTCATACCTGGGACAAGGCTGGACCTCAGAGGCTGCACTGTGAAGCCCTGAATGGGATACTGTAGAGGAGAGTTGGGAGGAGCCAGCAGCAGTTTGGACAGTTCAGATGAGGTCCTGTTTAGAAAGAAGACAGAGGAGGAAAACTGACACCACTGTTCCATTAGGTTCATTTAATTTACCTCCAGGCAAATGAAGATCTGCCTCCACCAAGCTCATGCAGGAAATTATTTTTATTATAGGCTACATGTACTAAATAAATGTAATTTGGAAGCTCCTTTTAAAACATTAAACCATGTAAATAGGTGGCGACTTGAAAGACAGGACGTCACAAATTTGACAACTTGTGACATGACTTGGAAAAATGAGCAAAGATGTGTGACACAACTTGGACTTGAAAGCTCATAACTTGATATGATTTGAGGAGACTTGATCTAACCCCAAAATAATAAATTATGCTAAGTTTTTATTTATTAACTTAAAAAATGATTTTGAAACGCAAAGTATTGGACTTGCGACTTGACTTGGGAGCCATTAACTTGTAACTTGGATTTGAGGTCAAAGACTTGAGACCTGGTCCCACCTCTTGTAATTCTCATTTAAGGGCCAAACTACAGACCACTTTTCTGTTTATGTCTTTCAATTTCTCTTCTTGAAAGTGTACTCAGGATATATGGATGTATTTTCAATAGAGAAACTTCTCATTTAAAAATGCGTTCCGACTTGGAAATTTTTCCATTGAAATGCATACGGTATAGTATTGCAGTACACAGACAAAAGACAATACAAAACCATAAATTCAAATTTAGTCTAATGCAATGCTCGATGCAAATAACAAACTGGTTGTCCTTGTACATGTGGCTCAGTGGAAGAGCAGTCATCCTATAACAAGAGGTTAAAATCCTATCTGTCATTGTGTCTTTTGGCAAGACACTTAACCCCTTATGAATTTGGTGGTGTGATTGGTGTTTGGTAATGGGCTATAGGTGGCAGCCACGTCAATTAACAAACAGCCCCAGGGCAGCTATGGCTTCAGAGGTATAGTTCAATTGTCAACTATCTTTGAGCTATATAGAACTGATACTTTATTATTTATAACGTATAATATTCAGGGCCGACTTTCACATGGAGTAAAACAAACCTCTGTGTGTCCTCAACAGTTGACAACCATATCAAATTTAGACCCTAGTTTGTAAACAGAAATTCCGGAATTTTTTGGAATTAATTTGAAACTGGAGGCATGACAATAATACCTTTTCAATTGAAAAATTTGCATTAGCCACAAAATATTGCAAATTAAGATGTTTTGACAAATGACATCCACCCTGCTGGTAATGTCAGAGCCTGTTAGCACTTTGGCTTACCAAACAGTAGTAAGGTCCAACATTATTTTTATTAACCTTGTCTTTTGCTTTCTGAACTCAGCCTTTCTGCGCCGGGTCACATTGTTATAAGTGTCTTTAGGAATGTGATCTTTGAGAAGGACTGAACCAGGCTGACATGTGCAAGAGGGGGCAGAGGACAAGGGGGCCAACCTGGAAGAGAGAGAGAGAAGGCGGTAACACTATATTTTACATTATCCCTTAACTACATTGTATCTGCCTCATTAAGTACAATGTAATCCTGTATAACAAACTGCAACATGTAAATACACTGTAACTAACCCTAACCATTGTGTAAGTACAATGTAGTTACATGTTATTCTTGTTTGTTACACAGTGTATTATATTGTACTTAATAAGGTAGATACAATGTAGTTAAGGGATAAAAGTTATTAAGTACCATGGCCAAACACCTGTGTGTACTCCACCTAAGGCCCATAGTTACTGGGATAGGCTCCAGATCAGGAAAAAGCAGTATGAGATGAATGTGTTTTATCTTTGTCAAGTCCAAAATGTCAGTGGTATGGTAATGTATTATAAAGCATCTCTGAGTGGCCAGAAAAGCACTATATACTGTAAAATATTACTATTATGTTTGAGAATCAATGTTATTTCGAAAACCCTTTTGGCAGCTGAATTTTCAAGACCTACCTAATCTTAAAACAACTCACTACACACACACACATACACACACAAACCCTGCTCTGATATCACACATGCTCCCGTCTCTCCTCCTCCATACATTTGTTCAGGAGCTGGTTTTGAGTGATGTGAGGTTGAAAAACCCAGCAATGATGTCTTGTCATCTGCTACACTTAGCCCTGAGGACAAAACATGCATAAACGCCCCTTTAACTTTCAACAAATCCAACTTATGTACTATCAGACACGCTACAAATGCTACTACTCCCGCGCTATGTAATTGTACTGATTTCTGTGTGATTAGTATGACCACACATCTTTCAACTTGTCATTCACGATTCTTGAAACACATTTTGACAAGCTGCGCCAAGATTCGCTTTGAAACCGGCTGCCAATCACTGTGTTAGCATTTTGTACTAGCAGCAAATGGCGCTTTTGATTCTACACATACGGTTTTAGTTCTGCTTTGAAAATGAGAAAGCCAGATTTCAATCACTCTGTCTATTGTAGTCGACATTAAAGCTGCACTACCTGATTTTTTGACTGTAAAAGTGATGTGCATCAAAAGAAAACTGAACACTCTGAAATACACTCCCCTTTCCTAATTCCTCTCTTTGTGACCCCCTATCACAGTCTCAAACAAACCAGGAAGTACAAGCCAGGAGATGTGAGAATAACAGCAGAGATCTGGAGTTGGCTTTTAATTCTTTAAAAATAAAATAAAACAATCGCTCCTTCACATTATTCCTGATAGATTCTGGATATACATGTATGTATCGACCAATCAGAGTGCTCCTGTGCTATGAACCTGTGTGATTGGTTAAACAGTTCCTTCCCTCTCTCTAAAACAAAAACCCTTATAATACAGCCCACAGGTGACCTCAAAGTCTATTTTTTTCTCAGTTGACTTCTGTTATGCTGTACTAGTAATTACTAAATTATCTAAAAATACAAGGCATAAGAAATTAGGAAGTGCAGCTTTAAAAAAAAAAAGGTTTCGGTTGTGTGTTTGGTTTGGTTTGGTTGGCTGTTATGTGTAGTGTAGTGCGTGTGGCTTGTTGGTGCACGTGTGAGTCTGTACAGTGTGTAATGTGTGGGCGGATGAGAGCTGCCAGCCTTTGTCTCCTGCAAAAGACAAGATTTGCTTTAGTTTAGTTCAACTTAATGGAAAACCCCCGTAATGATCAAAATGTTGTTATTCACTTACTGTCTGCTTCATGGTCTGTCTGGGAAATTAGGTTATCACAGTGTTGAACTGTTTGTTGTAAAATGTAAAAATGTTTTATGCCATGTTTTGAGTCTGTATACTCAAGTTAATGATTATTCGATTACTTAATTACTGGTTGTTGATCATTATTTCAATAATTGATTAATCTGATTAATCTGATTAATTGTTTCAGCCCTAGTATGACGTAATGCAAAAACTCATAAAACATACATTTACTATTATCAAAAATTGCTGGTTTTATTTTTGAGCTTTTGCCTAACCTACCTCCACTGAATGGGCTTTAGATCTGTTAAATTAGTAAGACATCTCAAAAACTGTACATGTCAGTACAAATTAATTGAGCGTTCTTTGATTTTTCCGACTAAATGCATCAGAATCTAAAAACGAATATTCTGTGGAGTGTGGAGGCTGCCAAACCTAATTACCAGCAGCAAAAAATACAGTACAGCCATTTTTAGTTTTCAGCAAAAGAGAGGTGCAAACACTAAATTAAATTAAACAATTTTTTCATTCTCTAACTCAAACAAACTGGCAACTCATTATGAAAGATTAGCTAAGGTCACATGAGGAAAAGTTAGTGGATTACTTTTTTAATTACTTTTCCCCATTTCTTGTAAAGTTAGAAGTTTTACAGTGCGCTTTTCCAGTACATTAATATTCATGCACACAGCAGTCAGTTTGAACATGGCTTTAATAAAACATCTGCAGTTTTTTTGAATTATCTTGAAGGTCCCATAGATTTCCCAGTGGAAGCTTCACACAAAAACTTTGCCTCATTTCTTGCACTCTCCGCGTCTTTCTGCCACTTCTTCTCTTCAAGTTCTATCGAATCGAATGAGTTTCTTTTTGCTGCTTTTTTCAACTTTTCTGTGGTAAAAGTTAGTAGTTACTGTCTATTTTTAGGTTTTGCTGCAGTGATTTTTACCTCTTTCCCACATCGATGTTATTCCCAGACAATTTTTTCCCTTTGCACATGCACAATGATTCTTTAGCGCTTTCTTGTTTGCCGGCAATCCTTAGGGGGAAGAGGCTACGTTTAGCTGGAAAAGTGTGGCAAGGAATAAAAAAGTTTTCCTGAGTGCTACTGTGTATTGTTACAGAAGTTGGTGTAAATCTCCAAAGTCTTTTTGCTCGGATCTCTTTTGGTGGGGAGTCTTGTCACCTATGCAGAGGCTGTGGTGTTACATACTGGTGCACGGTGCCTTGTTGCCATGTGCAGCCTGTTAGTCTAAGGCTTTGAGGACATACCCAGATGGAGCTGTATTTCCTTTCTTTATACAAGCAACTGGTGGTGGCTTTGGGGAGGTATCCGGTTGGAGCACTTTAAATGTAAAACATAGACGGATCACCTGAGAATCAGAAAAGAAAAAAAAAATCTGGATGTGCGTACAAAGTCACATGGGAGCACCAACAGGAGGGAGATAGAGATGAATTGAAATGGTATCACAACTCAGAATCATCCCTGGTGCTTTGTTTTTATGTGCATTATACAATATAGGTATGACTTGATTTTCAACATTCGGTCTATGCTAACTCCTTTACAAAAGATGACACAAACCTAAATTTGCCAGAAAAGGTTTGTTTTCTGTTTTGGACCCGTAAAACAGTTCACCTTAGTAATTTAAAGGTGTTGTCTGTAACTTTCCTAAACCTTTTCTTTTAAATTGACCTTGTTCTATGATGTAAAGTAGGTCATTTGTCATAATTATTATTTTAATTTAGTTTCTCCTGGCCTTAGGTGAGGGCAGATTACAGACAGGCTCATAAAACAGGGTTAGGTTGTAATTTTTTTGCATTTTTCCAAAAATATTTATTTACACATTTTATTTGGGCCACACCTTTAATGCTACTGCTACCACTGAAGCATAAGTGGTGTGCACTAGCAGAAGAAAATTTACCTTATCTAATTTACCAGTCAATTCTTCTTGATGAAATTGTTTTGATTTTATGACTAATTTTTACATTTGTATCCTAGCTTCAATGATGTGGAGATCTGGGCTTTTTTGGGGTGCTGCAGACCATCACTTTCTGCATTCACTATTTTCACAAATGTTGTTTAGAAACTATAATTTAGTTTGCTCACTATTTTCAAACTGATAAGGCTCTTTGTCAATTCACCCATAAACTCCCCAAATATCAAATGTCAGTGAATGTTTAAAGATGAAGTACAGAAGAAAGTGAAATCTACATTGGTAAGGCTACTGTGAGTGTTTGAGCGATGGTGTGTACACAGGGAGAAGGGGAGAAGTTCATCATTTCATTTGAATCCAATACAGTCAAACAAACATATCCACAATCACTGCTCCAGCCATTGTAAGAAAGCTAGATTTTCCATCAACAAGTTACTATTGGGGACAGAATGTGAAGAAGACACTTATGGATCCCTCCTCTTGGCAGCGACTTCATTAATCACGCCTCTCGATCGATGCGTGCACAGGAAACAGGGGCTGCTCACTGCTTCCTGCTACAAACAACACAATAGATTTTTTCCGTCCTTTTTCCACCTCTTACTTGTTGTATCTTTGACCCAGTTTGTCTCTAAATACGATTTTTAGTCTCGGCAGAACATACAAGCGTATATCTCTGGGGAAATAAAGAAAAAAAAAACAAAGGTAACGTGTAGCGGTTCCTGTGAAACCCAGTCTGATGCAGTATCATTTATACACTGGCCATTTTATTAAGTAGACCCTGTACCTAATAATGTCGCCCTCAGTGTGGTCTGCTGTAGTCCACTTGTTTCATGTTACTCATCTACAGACCTTGATGTAACCAGTGGTTGTCTGAGTTAGAGCTGAAACAATTAATTGTATTAATCGTGATAAATAGATTATTGAAATAATTGTCAGCTAATTTAGTAATCAAATAACTGTGAACTGGAGGGTAGCCGGTTTGAATCCCCCGCCTGAGTGCATATTGTTGTTGTGTCCCACGGCAAGACACTTAACCCGCATTGCCTACGAATGAATGTGGTTGTGTGATTGGTAGTGGTCAGAGTAGGCGCAGATCCCAGGGCAGCTGTGGCCACAGAAGTAGCATACCACCACCATGAATGAATTAGTCAATTGTAAAGCATCTTTGGGTATCTTGAAAAGCGCTGTACAAGTGGTATGCATTATTATTATTATTATCTGTTTATTTATCGGTTAATTGAAAGTCTACAGATAGATTATTAGAGCAGTCTAACCTCTGGCATCAAAAAGGCATTTTCGCCCACAGACCAGCCACTCACTGGATATTGTACTTTTTCATATTAGCCACTGTACCTGTTAAAGTGGACAGTTAATTCAGGCTAGTATGCCTCAAACTATGCATATCTGAAAAACAAAATTAAAACATCATGCAGAATAGGAGTTGTATAAGAATCATATCACAAACATCATAATTGAATTTGTGTACACATTTACTGTCATCGTTTTGTACTATCAGTCTCTATTGTGTTATTGTACCTAAGCTCAGATAATGGCGCCTCTCTGCTGATTATATCTTATCCACTGTTGGTGTTGTGGATTGCCTCACTTTGCCTTCAACTCTGATAAATGTTATGGCTTCCAAAGCTGGCCAATGAGCCATGAAGCATAGCTGATTAATTGGAAAATCTACAGAGATAAAGACCATACTGCTGCTAAACTGAGGGGCACTGGAGGTAATGAAGAGGTACACACTGTGGGCCTGCAAACTTAAGAGGTAAGAGAGGAAGACACAGCTATGGGGAAGATCGAAGACTTGAAATATTCTGTATCATTTGACTTTTTAATTTTGAAATGAGTTCTAGAGTTGTTAATTGAAGCATTTTTACATAGGGCCTACATGTTTGCAGCCTATAATCCATACCTGTTAATTGAATATAACTTGCTGTTTCAATTGCAGCTTTTGCAGTGCAGTAAATATAACATGGGTTCATTATTTTTGTTGAACAGGAAAAGTCATAGTTTCAGCAGGTCATTTGTCTATGTCCAAGTTGTTGGTGTTTGCAAATTTAAGAAGGGCTAATTTGCAATTTACATTAAACATCCACAAATGACATTAAAAAAAATCACTTTCATGATCCTTTGTTAATGAATGATATTGCTTCTTCACATTTTTAGCCCCGCAGCATAAACATACCGTCATGTCATTTTTTATGACAATGATACAGTGACTGCAATTTATATTTTCCACATTTATCTTTTTATAAATCAAACTTCTTTGAAAACATTTTAGAAAGAATTTTTGTCTAGTTTCAGTCGCTTTGAGATACTGTTCTTTTCCTGCAGTTCCCATAATTATCCCACATACAGTAGATACTTAGGAATTAAAGATATGCAGAGGAGGCTGATCAAAGCTGAGATGCGCTACTCGAGATCTATAAATGTCCTTTTCCCTTGTACTGGTTTAGATGGATCTTTTGGATGTCATATGAGATATTGAACTGGTTTCCTGCAGTGTCCTGGCTGCGCCCTCACACCTCCCGTTTCCCACCTTCATCTTCCTGTACGTTCTCACCTCATTAGTACGACGCCCCGGGGAGCTCTCCGCCGTGTGGTGGATGTAACACATTCAGATGCATGTTTTTAATGCACACACTTTATTTGCTCCCTGCTGTTTACTGATAATTTCCCCCGCCTCTTGAGAAACCTGGCAATATTGTGTACATCTGGAGTGGCAACATATGCCCCTTATAGTCAGTGGTAGGTAGTAACAAGTTATTATCTATCTCAGTTACAGTCTCAGCACTTGAATAACTTTTTGTATTAAGTTTTCTTTTTAGTTATTTTATGTAACAAAGTACAATTTTTGACTGCTCTACCCATTTTTAAGCATTAAATAGGCATAGTTCTTTGCGCTTTAAATTCTTATTTATGAAATATGTAAATTATTTTATTTTTTTCTCTCTCTGATTGAAATAATATATAAAGTGAATTGTACATTACATTACTTACAATAAGTCTCTTTTCACTCACTGTAAGTTTCCTAAGATAATAAAAAGTTGAAAATGAAAGATAGAAAATGCTTAAAATTGACAATCTGCATCTGTAGTTTGTAAAGGTCAGGCCAGAAACTACCTACTTTGCATCCTACCTATACCTTGAATTATTTGGATAATTACTCTACAGTTTTACATGAGTAATGTTATTTTGAAGTAAAAGTACTTATAGAAATTTCAGCTAGTCTACCCACCTCGGCTCAGAGTACACTGCAGCAAGCCCACTGGTACACTTTGAATGTGTGGGTAGAAGAAGCCAAAGGGTTTTAAACAAAAAGTCTTCTCCCATGCCCCACAGTGACTCTTAAATCCCGTCTCCAGAGAACAGGCCCTTGCTACTTGTATTCAAACACAACAAACCGCTGTAGGAGCCGGAGTGTACAGAGCAGTGGTTAGACAGCAGGATCTGTCAGATGGCATCTTTATTATGAGGCATGAGGAGTCCTGGAGGAGGATCCAAGCATCTGTTTCCCCTCTGCGCTGCCATTGTGGTCGTATAAGAGCCATCCACCTTCAGCCATTCTGCAGATAGGGACGAACAGTAGACAAGCAGTAAAAAAGACTGGGAATCTGTGCCTTATAACAGAACATATAAAGGCAAAGGTGTGTTTTATGTTAGTAGAGCATAGTCCTTAAATTCAATGTGGTGTTGTACTTTTTTTAGGCTTTTCTCAGACACACTTCCAAAATGCATAACTGATTCTTCCTGAAATTTTCATCTCAATCTGACTGTTATTTTGAGTCTTACTACTAGACAAGGCCACCAACAAACAAGAACAAAAATTACCTTGTCCATGTGTTTGTATTTGCATATTGCAAATGCATGTGTGTGAGTAATCCTGTATCCCGAGGAGCTAACCTTCTCAAGAGCTGAATCTCCACATTGCTACTACGAGTTTTAAATGAAATATGACACGTTTGAAGTTATAAAATGATTTTGGAAAGCTTAAAATATGATACTTATCCCCTTTAACCATTACATTAGCTCTGCAGTTTGCCCTGTTCACTCCATGTCCTCTTGTCTCCCTATAATGAGACTTATTTAAGGTCTGGGTGATCTCGTAAGTGTGGCCTATGACAGTTTTAAATTGAACGTAATAATGCCCGTATAGTGACTCGGAGCACCTGTCCCCGTTCCCCTGCTGCGTGTGTTTTCCCGGTGGTCGCCTCGGAAAATCAGGCCTGAGATGGGAGCGGGCGCGGCGGGGGTCCACATCTGGAGTTTGTGAATATAAAGGCACCAGCGCTCAGGTTCCTGGATCTAATTTGTGTGATATCTGACAGCACTGATGAGAGCAAGTGGGCAGGAAGCACCACCAACTGTGATCCACTCAGAAATGAAGAGCTGTTATTTAAAAATACTCTATGCCCATTAAAAAGTATGGAGCTGTATGATAATGAGAAAACAGGTGAAATGAGATTGCTATGTTAGCCCTTAGTTGGTTTTTGACATTTTATCTAGGTGAAAACCAGGACCAAACCCCCAATAAGCTAACTAAACTGATGAATGAAAGGATATTATATTAGACCTTTTTATTTTTTATCTGGCTACAGCGCATATTTTTCGATTGGAACATTTTCTAATGCAATTCTTGAGTGCACTTCTGCAAGATTGTAGACTACTATACACTATGACCATTTATTGCCAAACATTGAGTTTCTTGAGTTATACATATTCCTTTACTTGATATTGCATCAACAACACATGTTAGAATGCTGTTCTTTAGACACTTTGTTAGTTTAATGAAGTTAATTAATTACATCACCCCATCACCCAGAAACATTTGAAACAGACTGAAAATACAACACCTGTTTACGACGTGGAGGTGCAAATTACAGTGTGAAGCGCACACATCCGCGCAGCCATCCACACATGAGATTGCTGCTGTCATTGTTGGAAAAAATATATACTTGCTGCAATAGTGAGCGATTGTGAAGGAACCTTTTATAAATTGTATTTCTTTTATTTATTTTTTATTTGTGACTAGCTCTGAAGAGTAAACAAGTTATAGATTTTTTTTACATTCTGTGTTTATGGACAAACGGTGAGAACATCTATTTCTGAGTTTGTTCTTCCAGACAGCCACTGAAGAATTGATTTATGTTCCCAACAAACAGACTTCACTGGACAAGTGTGACAGCGTCAGCTTAATAAAGATATACAAAGTGTCTTAAAGTCATGCAGTTTAGCTTTACATAAATATTGTCTTCTGTCCTTTTGTGGCAGTTATGTTTTCTTGGTCCATTTTTAGTCTTGGTTGAGACTTAATTTGGTTCTGGTTTAGATTCTTGTTTTTCATTTTATTCCACAGGTTTAGGATGTTAGATGCTACTTACCTATATTATTACCTATATTTATGCTATGACACAACTGTGGTTAAGTTTAGAAGCCTGGTCTATAGTTTGATAATTGTTGAGATGCAGTGTGTGATTGTCTTGGGTCAGTGCCTTTTATGAGATCAGAGCAGGAAGTATAGGTCAGCATTACATAAACAAGTCTACGTGAAGGCAAGTGCAACAGCTTCTGATTTAAGGCCATTAACATGATTGCTTTATACATATAAATTTGTCCCCAAATGATGGCCTGTCAGAAGTGGCAGGCAGTAGTAATTTAGTTCCAGCCACTCTAATTTCTCTGATGCTTAAAATGAGTGCTTTGATTGTTCTATATGTTAAAGAGTCATTTAAGTAAAGCAGAGATTTGAAATTAAATGCAAGCTTAAATGCATTCTCTAGCAGAGGCATCTACTAAGCTTTTGAAATCTTACAAAACCAGCATAGTAAAAATGTGCATACTGTATTTTATTGAAAAAACAGGCTCCAGTCATGTTTAACACATTTAATATATTAATTTAATTGTCTTTCTAGTAATTTTCCCCCATTAAGTCTACTGTAAATAAAACATATCAAACAAGCCTTACTGGAAAAAAGTAAAAAAAAAAGTAAATTTATTACCTTTTTCTTTGTTGAATTGTTTTGTGTCATGCAAAATGATAAAATATATACTACAGGTTTAAAAGCTTTAAAAAATGCTACTTCACACAAAAATGACTTCACACTTTCTTACAGTCTCTATATATACTAAGCTGGTGTTACTATTGTTTAAAATGATCGAATGTCAGGTATTGTTGGTATGTTTATCATCTTTACTGTAATTAACAAAGCCACTGGTGACGCATGGGGCTGTCATATCTGTTACTGATCCTAGTTGATTTCATTTCTCGAGAGCAATATATTCGTTACCTTGATTATAAAGCCTTAGCAACTAAAAAAGTTGCTTAGAGTGCCTGTTGCTAAGCTTCGGTTTCAAGACTTGATATTGCTCTCTCTATAAATAGTTTTATCTGTGTTGAGGTCACATTGGCTTATTGAGCTTAGTAAATAGTCAGAACTCCATTTGTCTTCAGTGAAGCAATACATTTAGAAGATTTACATTTTAGTCACTGAGCGGGCGGGACTGACTTACACAGGCCCTTTGTGTTCTCAGACTTTTCAGAAACTCAATCTCATCGCATCTTTTAGGTAAATGCAACAAGGACTGGAAATATCTGTGCTTTTTATTTTTTTTTTTACAATGCAATCATTTGCCACTTTATTAGAACTTTAGGGCTGGGCGATGTAGTAAAAATATAATATTACAATTTTTCTTACACCAAGATCGCAATTTTAAGTTAGTTTGCTTCTGCTACATTAAACAATTTTAACTACAAATTCATCATACATTTAATTCTCTGATCATCATCAACACTCAGGACTGTTTATTTGACTCTTTTATTAATATAAACACTGGCATTGTTCATGTAAAAAATACAGTGAAGAGCAGAATGTATCACGATTCAAACGATCGTCCCAGATTAGCTCGATTATCATAACCTTATATCGCCCACCCCTACTGTACCTAACAAAGTGGCCTTATTGTGGTCCTACTGTTGAAGTTTCGAGGCTTGACAATTTTGTGCATTCTCTGCAGACCATGGTTACCTTTCTGTAATCTCAAACTAATCTCTGAACTGCACTCGAACACTTTGAATCTATAAACTTAAAATGTTGTCAGTTGCTGTTATAAAATTGACTTATTGACTTCTCTTCTTAAATTTTTGATTTCTAGGTTGGGTACATTACCAGACGTCATATTCTTCACTGGTGAGTATGTTTATAACTTTTATAAATAGACTGTATCTGCCCAATTTAAGTCGAACTATTATTACTACGGCTATTTTGTTCTACTATCTATTCTTCTTCTTTCCACTCTACATAAAAATCATCACTTTTCATATAGCGCTGCATAAAGCATTTGAGCCTCTCTGACTGGCTTAATCAAACAGCCATCTGAGGAGAATCCCAAATGTCTTTAGTCATTACTGCTTTATATTAATCCTACATTTGTTCTCTAATTACTGAATGTACATATATAACATTGTGGATACATGCCAATGTACTTAATTGGAAGCTGTGAGCATTCGTGCATTTCAATGAAGTCCTATAATTTTCAGTCTTTTCATATCCATGCTTTGGATTTGCTTCACTGACATTGTGCCTGATAGTAAGCCATATTTCCCCAAATACAGAAAATACTAAAGCTGTCACCTCTATATTAACTTATTATATATAACTGCAACTGCATTACTAGAAAATATCTTGTTTTGATCTGCTGTTTTGTTATCTATGCTGAAAAAGATCATATTAGCTGCATGCAGCCTTGGTACTTGTATTATCTCTTGTTTGCTTGTCCTCTTTTAAGCAATGTGAAGTTGTGTTCTCATTTGAGTTGCTTTTTGTGAGCAGTATATCTATCTCTTTCTCCCACATTTCTAACTCACTTGTTATAAAAGATTACTCTTCTGTAATCGCCCGCTTTTAACAAAATAATTTAATCTGGAGTCACCTGCCCTTTATAAAGCCTCCTGTCCTTCAAAGGCTGTAGCCGCTAAAGTGGACATGTCTTTCCTTGGTGTCCTTACTCCAAAGGCCTGGAGGTGAAACCCAGAACTAATTGTGTCTATGGCCTTTTGTGCACCCAGCAGCACACAAAGAGAGGGAGTTCATTCGCCGTGAAAATTTATATCTGGCTTTTCCTTGGCTCCTCATTCCTATTGCACACATACCGAAGTGATACCAGTATTCTTCTTGCGTGTGGGTCGCAATCGCCCCCCTATCCCTGACACGGCACATGTTTTATTGCCCACTAAAGCATAATGCCCCACTCCTTTTTGATATTGAATTATTTATTTATTTGCCCGTGTTGCCTGTAAGCCTCTCTGAACGATTGGGGCGCCACCAGCCTGCTGTGACATGATCTCCAGGGGTATTAAATATATTGCTGGCATTTGTTTCCCTGCTCTAAGTGGATCGGACGGCGCGGCAGACAAATACTCATCTTCCAAAATGGAGAGGCCCGACAACAAAACGAGGATGTCCTACGCTTCATAATCCTTATTGGATGCAGGCGTCTGCTGGAGGAAGTGGTGGAAGGAAGAAATAGAAGTGTTTTATTATTAAACTCAGATTGCTTTGTGCTTGCCCAGTATGGATTTTGCAAATGAAACCCGTGACTTTGCACGGCACACTTGGTATATCACACTGTTTATGATACTGCATAAGGTGTTGTAGAAATATAAAATGCATTTCAGAGTTTTTTTGGTAATTGAGTTTTATTGAAAGCTGCATTAAAGGCTAGACTCCAGTATCTATTATGATACTAAAGACTTTAAATATATAGTTTTCAGAATGTAACAAATTCCACTTCTTGGTGTAATATTGTTGTGTCACTTAGTCATCTACTCTGCTGAATATTTGAAGCGTATACACTGGCAGGCTTAATCATACTGTTCAAGTCCAATTTTTCACCAAGATCTTCTATTACTAATGGGAGAGTTGTACCACTGCGCAAAGCCTTCTCCAGCACATCCCAAGTATTCTCAATGTGATTTTGGGGTGGCCAATCCATGTGAAAAAATTATGTCACATGCTCCCTGAACCACTCTTTCACAATTTGAGAAAACAATTCCATAAATGGTATAACCTGGTGATTCAGTATATTCAGGTAGTCAGCTGACCTCATTCTTTGTGCACATAATGTTGCTGAAAGTAGACCTGACCAACTACATACTGTAGGCTGTTATCTATTTACTTAGTTAAATCTAGGTGGTGACCTTTTTTAGGCCAGGCAGTGTATTAACAATTGATTGTTTACAAAGTTGATGCCATATAAAAATTAAAGTTGTATGGCAAAATTTACAAATTCATTATTTACTGTATCTACATTATATCTTGGTATATAGAAATTAAAAGAAAAAATTGACACCCCTCTCATAATCAGTGATGTAAATCTATATCATCACTTGCAATATGGGGGTCTAGCAAAATGGAAGTATGGGAGTCTGATTTGACTTTTTTTTTTGCTTAAAAGTTGGTTCTTCTCAAATAGAAGACACTTTAAAAGGCTTTTAAAAGATTTTTCCCCTATTG